>JAAEAF010001002.1:0-208555 GCA_011037195.1 Triatoma infestans | reverse complement strand
AAAACAATGTTAAAGTCCTTAGAATGTGTTTATCTAAAATATTATAAGTTTAAACATAATTAAACATGAACAAAATATCAAAAAATATTAAAGTCTTTAGCTAAATATTATAAAATATTAGCCCGCGACTTGGATGACATTTCACGGCTCAAAAACAATATTAAAGTCCTTAGAATGTTTCAAGCTAAATTTTACACAACTTAGCCGCATGTTCTGTATGTCATCTCACGGCTCAAAAATGATAATAAAGTCCTTAGAATGTGTTTAGCTAAATATTATAAGTGTAAACATGAATAGAATCCATAAAAATGCACAAAGTATTGAATATCAAAAAATATTAAAGTCCTTAGGTAAATATTATAAAATGTTTGCTCACGACTTGGAAGCCATCTCGTGGCTCAAAAACAATATCACAGTCCTTAGAATGTAATTAACAATGCATAAAAAAACAGTCTTTATTCATAGTATTGAATGATAATTTATTTAATGTTTGTAGCTAAATATTATAAAATAGTAGCCCTCGACTTGGATGACATATCGCGGCTCAAAAACAATATTACAGTCCTTAGAATGTGTTTATCTAAAATATTATAAGTGTAAACATAATTTAAACATGAACAAAATATCAAAAAATATTAAAGTTTTTAGCTAAATTTTATAAAATATTAGCCCTAGTCTTGTATCACATCTCGCGGCTCAAATATGATAATAAAGTCCTTAGAATGTGTTTAGCTAAATATTATAAGTGTAAACATGAATAGAATCCATAAAAATGCACAAAGTATTGAATATTAAAAAATATTAAAGTCCTTAGCTAAATATTATAAAATATTAGCCCTAGTCTTGTATGCCATCTCACGGCTCAAAAACAATGGTAAGTCCTTAGAATGTGTTTAGCTAAAATATTATAAGTGTAAACATGAACAAAATATCAAAAAATATTAAAGTGTTTAGCTAAATGTTATAAAATATTAGCCCTAGTCTTGTATGCCATCTCACGGTTCAAAAACATTATTAAAGTCCTTAGAATGTGTTTAGCTAAAATATTATAAGTGTAAACATGAACAAAATATCAAAAAATATTAAAGTGTTTAGCTAAATATTATAAAATAGTAGCCCTCGACTAGGATGACATGGCACGGCTCAAAAGCATTATTAAAATCCTTTAAATGTGTTTATCTAAAATATTATAAGTGTAAACATGAACAAAAAATATTAAAGTGTTTAGGTAAATATTATAAAATAGTAGCCCTCGACTTGGATGACAGTTCACGGCTCAAAAACATTATTAAAGTCCTTAAAATGTATTTTAGCTAAAATATTATAAGTGTAAACATGAACAAAAAATATTAAAGTGTTTAGCTAAATATTATAAAATAGTAGCCATCGACTTGGATGACAGTTCAGGGCTCAAAAACATTATTAAAGTCCTTAAAATGTATTTTAGCTAAAATATTATAAGTGTAAACATGAACAAAAAATATTAAAGTGTTTAGCTAAATATTATAAAACATAGCCGCAGGTCAGGCATGCCATCTCCCGGCTCAAAAATGATAATAAAGTCCTTAGAATGTGTTAGCTAAATATTATAAAACATAGCCGCATGTCTCGCATGCCATCTCCCGGCTCAAAAATATTTTTTTTACCTTAGACTGTTTTCAAGCTAGATTTTTCAAAACGTAACCGCAGGTCATGCATGCCATCTCCCGGCTCAAAAATATTTTTTTTCCCTGGTTAAAAATCAGATGGGGGTCTCATCGTAATTTTTTAGCCGCGCGCCAGACCCCTGCCTTCGGGCGTAAATTCATAAGTGCCTGGGGCTCAGAAATTTTGCCGCCAGAATCCGCAAATAACATCTACTATCCTAGAATAGTGGAAAATAACTTTAATCATGCAGAAATTGCATTTCTTTTTTTTAGTTTGTCAGCAGTTTCCGAGGAAAAATGAAATATAACACTTAAGCAATATTTCGTATTATTGTGATCTCCATTTTGTTGGTCAAAGGTCAATGAATCCTGGGACATAACAGATGCACAGGGAAAAATGAGACTGGAGGTGAGGTATAAGAATCTGATTAAAACTAATTATGCCAAGTCACCACTCTGGTTGGGTGGTTAATACAATGGCCTTTGAGAAAGAAAATTGAAGTTCGAATTTGCTTACACAGAGTAAAAAAAAAAATTATTTTTTAATACACTGGAGAGGGAAGAGTGGAAGAGCTTATCCAACTAAACAGATATACAGGATTGGAGGTATAAGAAGCATCCATGACAGGTGATAGCTAGAAGATGGACAGGGATGTTAAGTGTATGATGGTAAGGGTGGCGGTGGAAGATGGACAGGGGTGTTGGGTGGTAGATGGTGAGGGGTGGGTGAGGGAGCAAAATTCTGTCCACCAACCGGCTATTATTTACTACTCAGGTCCAACTTGACAGCTAGTCAAACTTCACTTCCCATATTAATATGCTGGTTAATAAATCCAAAAAAGTGATAAGGCTGCTGTTTCCACTTCTTTCAAGTGATTCGGGCCTTTCTGTAGAAAATAAGTTGCTGATTTATAAAGTTGCCATCAGGCCATTTCTAATATGCTTGTGAAAGTTGAAGCGCCACCTCAAATACAAATTTCAGAAACATACAAATTGTACAAAACAAATTTTTGAGGCTAAGTGCTCCAAGATATATAAAAATAGATGTATTACATGTTAAACTGGATCCTCCACTACTTAAAGATTTTATTATTAATAAATCTAATTTATTTTTTGACAAATGTTTGGCCAGTAATAAGAATTAATATCCAGCATAGGTATAAATGATATTGTACAAGCCACCCGCCACAAACTTATTAAACATGTAATAGCAAGCAGAGAGAAGATAGGTCCTCTCTGGTACTCTCTGACTTAAGCAGGCTAGAGTAGGAGAACCAATGTATACGAGGCATGTCCAGTAAGGAAGAGTACTGAGGCTCTCACGGCCGGAGGGATTTTGTTTTTGACATGTTGGCTACACTATCGTGTAGCCTGATTCTTCCCCTCCGCAACGAGACCGGTTGGAGGTCAGTACGTTGAGAACTGTCGACGCAACAATACGTTTCGAGAAAAATGTCAATCCAATTTCCCGCCAAGTGTGAAATGCGTGGCGTCATCCGTTATCTCGTTTGGAAGGGAAATCTCCGGTTGAGGTTTATAATGAGGTTAAAACTGCATATGGTGATAAAGCTATGAATCGTACGAGTGTGTTCAAGTGGTGTCGCGAGTTTAAAAACTGTCGTACGTCTGGGCATGATGATCAGAGGAGCAGAAGACCTTCAATTGTGACTGACGAAATTGTGGAATCAAAAATGTGCTCCGTGACGATCGCAGATTGACTGTAGATGAACTTTCTGCGATGTTTCCGCAAATCTCCAGATCTCTGCTACACGAAACCATCATAGAAACCCTCGGATATCGGAACTGTCCGCGAGGTGGGTCACAAAACAGCTGACAGACCAACACGAGTTGGATCGAGTAGAGGCCAGGCAAGAGTTTTTGAGACGCTACAAACTCCATGGAGATGAATTTCTCCACTCCATCATTACTGGAGATGAAACTTGGGTTGCACACTACACACCTAAAACCAAAAGGTGGCTTCACACCTCTTCACCCTCCGCCAAAAAGTTCAAAACCACAATTTCAGCCGAGAAAATCATGGCATCCGTGTTTTGGGACTGTCAAGGCATAATTTTAATTGAATATATGCCTCAAGGGGAGACCATCAACTCTGCAAGATACTGTGAGACCCTAAAAAAAATTGCGGAGGGCTATACAGAACAAAAGGAGAGGCATGCTGACAAAGGGAGTCTGCCTGCTGCACGACAATGCTGGACCACACACAGCCAACGGTACGAAGGAACTGCTTGCCTCGTTTAAATGGTATGTTCTGAACCATCCCGAGCATTCCCCTGACCTAGCACCTTCAGATTACTATCTCTTTACTTCCCTGAAGCTGCACATGGGTGGAAAAAGGTTTTCAACCGATGAGGAGGTGAAGGGGGAGGTGGAGAAGTGGATGAAGGGGTTGGCGGAAAACTACTTCGAGGAAGGCGTCAAAAAATTAATACCCCGGTTCACCTCCTGCATTGAGAGGAATGGTGACTATGTCGAAAAATAGCTTACATACGTACTAATGTAACCAGGTAATACTTTTGTTCAAATAAAAATTTTTGTAACCTACAAAAATTCAGTACACTTACTTACTGGACATGCCTTGTATAAGCGTAGGAATCTATCTAGATCTGTCTATCAGATTCAATCATCAGATCCATACATCGCATCGTGTCATACCTCTACTCCCACCTTTTATTCTATCAGTTTCATTATAAATTCCAGTGCAGTTAGTGTAAACTTATAGCTACATTATAACAGTGTCTTCATATCTCGTTCATTCAATCAAACCTAATTTCTCTCCTCAACAACTCCATTATAAACACAACTTAGTTTAATTACAACAGTCAGCACTTAGTGTAAGGTTTTCATAAAAATTTTTCCTTTCAAAATAAATAGATTCTATATTACAAAATGTCATTAATATAAGAAAAGTCTATGGATAAAGTTTAAGAACCGTTACCATTGAATATATTGTAAATATTTTGAGTAGCTAAATAAAATAAATCAATCAAAATACTGACAATAATTGCGTTAATTATCAGTTGAAAACACAATATGCTGTTTAATGAAGCAATTGATAGTGGGGGAAATGCCATATTAAACAAGGTAGTTGAACTAGAGTGTTACTAATTTGTAAAGTTAGATTCGCACTTGTTAACATGCTGGTGGTCAGTAACGTGTGTCTTACATATTTTATTTGGTTTTCAGTAGTTTATGTCTCCATAAAAATATTAAGTTCCCTATGGACAGTGACATGGATATACATACTTCCTATTTTTAAAGAACCAATAAATTTTAAACAATACGGCCAATGGGCAGGTAAATATAATTTTAAATTGTTTTATTGTTTATTTATTTATTAAATAAATTTGAAATTCTAACAATGCTTCTAATATGTATTAATAATAATAATAATATGCTGTATTTATGAATATATACATATTACAGCGAGTATGGTGTATTACAATATTTCTACAACAAATACAAAAAAAAAGTATACATATATATACATATCTAAACAAAAAAAATATTAATAATAATAATAATAATCCAACATAGCAGATTGATAACTAACAGTAACTAAGAAATGAATAGATTAATAACAAAAATACGAATTATTCATCGATAAAAAATAATTTTAATGTTAACACATTACTAGGGTTGGCAGGTAAAAAATGTAAATATACAAGATTAGATTTCAAAAATATATCATTCAGGAAAGAAATATATCACATTTTTTTTTTTTTTGAAGACTTTATTAAATAAAAACCAACTTAAATCTTTCAAAATTTGTTAATTTATGATAAAAATAAATGCATATACAGCTGCGGCCATACAGTCTTAGACTATGTTATCTGATTGTCATTTGGTGTAGAGCAACCCTTTAAGTACCCTTTAAGTATTCGTAAATCCTCAATTTTTAGTTTTGTCATTTTTGATACTTGGCGAGAGTGGAACTGGCGGAATGCGCGGCATAAACAAGACTCCTATCCAACTAATCAGCATTCACTACTTGTTCACTGATGATTGTGTGGCGCGAGATGAGCGCGCTAATACGAATTATTATTGTTATCATCGCAGTGATCGGATAAATATATCATTTTTGGACGTAAATTTAAGTGTCTAATATCATATATCAATAAGAACAAAGTATATCAGAGTGGTATTAAATATATTAGATCTGGCAATCCTACACATTACAGACATAATAGTAAATACTGTTTAATTGTTCATTGTCTGGTACATTTAATAAATTTAATAGATTATCACTATCAGCTAGATCTTGTACAATATATTTACTTAAAAATTTATTTGTATATGGTAAATAAATAGGGCATTCCAGCAGAAGATGTTTTTAGGTCTCCAACCTGTGGAGGTTACAAACACAATATACCTCTTCGCTATCAATTCTGTAAATAGTACCTTTAATATACAGATTAATGATAGTCCTGTAAAAATGTATTAATATTAGAGTATGTATTAATATTAGTAAGTGGTTAACCATATATTCCACTGAAATGGTACATTAGAGGAAAATGTAACTTTGCTGTTCACCATGGACCGACCAAAAAATACAGTTTCATGAAAATAATGGTAACCGATTTTAATAAAAATCCAAAAAACTGAAAAACCCTTTTCTTTTAAATCGTACTTTTGGTTAACCAATTTTATTTAAATTTGGAATTCCATTACTAATGTTATTAATGTAGCTGGTAAAACCATACATTATACTGCTATAAACAAAACCCTATATAGCACTTTAAAGGAAACCATAACGCCAATGTTCCCCCCCCCAGAACCCCCAAAAAATAAATTTTCCTGGGAAGATGTTATAAAATAAAAGAGGTAGGCATTTATGTTTGTAGATAGTATATTATTAAATTTAAAGAAAATCGTTGGAGCCATTTTTGAGATAATCAGGAAAATCTGTTCAGAAACTATTCAGTAAAGTTGCACTTTCGAGTGAAGATGGATTTTACCCAAAATCTTCATGGCAAAATGCGGTGGTAAATACCGAATTGGAATTACTGGTCTGTGGTTTCTGCCAGTTTTTGATTTTGTGATTTTTATTTAAAACACACACGCACATACACGTTTCTAATTCTTTGCTGACTCTTATTATTTTTCTTGTATTCAGGGGACCTCGAAACACATATTTTCATTCACAATTTATTAAATTCCTAATCTCTGTTTCTTGTGGGCAGATGTCTAATCTATTTTAATAAAATCTATCTCCAAGCCCCCAATCATTATTAAGCTTTCTCCAATTTCCTCATCATGAACACTATATATTCCTGATCTGTGCAATAAAAAACCTGATCATGTGCAAACAGTACACCGTGCAGATATACATTTTCTGAAATATGCTGAAATGGGACTGTAGATTTTGTTCCAGACTACATCTAAATAAATTTTAATGAGCTTAAGCAATATCGAGCAAACCAGCAATGAAATTATTAAACAAAATTACCAGTGACCTTGCATCACTATAACACATATTAAAATTATGTAATTAAAAATATTTTAAGTACAATCAAGATATACAATTAAAAATTGAAAATAAAAATGGTTAAGCACATTATTATAATTACAATTATTATTATTATCAGATACCCTAGTAATAATTATATTTTTTTAATAATTTTTATTTTGTATATATCGATGGATCTTAAAGCATTTTTTATTGACCTCATTCAATTATGTTGCAACCGTAAGGACAAAAAAATATTGTAGTCAACCTTCAAATGTTGCCAGTCTCCTTGTTTCTCCACTTTTGTGATCAAAAATTATTCACATTTATAAAAGTATTTGTTGACCGTTGATGAATAATGTTATGAAGAAATTTGGTGAGGATCGGTCAAGAAAGAAACAGTCAATTATGCTAATGTTTCGACAGAGTTATCTGTGTTTATCAAGGCTTTAATATATAGATAATCGTGGAGATGTGGAGATAGAATTTTTCAAACAAACACATTTGTTACATCGAAGAAATATAAAAATGAAAATTAAAAGTTACTAGTTACTTCACTCAAAACATCTACAGAAATAAAAGGTCATCTCCCCTCCCCAATAAAAAGCCCAAATGGAACAACCGCTTCCGAGACAATATGCTCAATGTCTCGAGTAGCTGTTAGGGTAAGATATCATTAATAACTCTACTACATAGCGTCCTACACGTGAGTACTTTCATAGCCATTCCCCATCTTATTTATTGTACACTCGATTACATACAATCTATAGACTACCAATATCACGCGTTATATTACACTTTCTCTCTTGACAATTTTGAGAATTTCTTTGAATTATTAGCATAAAGCTACATAAACATTTAAAAGGAAACGCAATATATCAAATTTTTTTTTTTTGGTAACTCTTATAAAGTTTGTAAGCTTAGTAATTATTCAATTAATCTGTTAATTAATATTTTCTCTTTTACAACATTTAACATTTTTAAAATCTTTTGTACTTCTTAAATTATACCCTTTCTCTGCAGGTTTGGTATCTTTGTCTATAGCTTCTCACACCACTAGAGACGCTAGTAAGGTACAGAATCAGTTCTGTAGATGATTTCAGTCAACTAACCAGTAACTTTTGATTTTCTTATTTATGCTTCTGCGATATAACAAATACGTATTTTTTAAACATTATTTCCCACTTCTCCACGAGTATCTATATATTAAAGCCTTGATAAAGACAGGTAACTCTGCCGAAACACTTTTAACTCTTTTAACATAACGGTAAACGAACAAGTCCTAATCGGCTTTTGGAGATAGTCGTGTCAGTCATTTTAATCTAAAAAGAGCCACTGAGTCTCGCGACTGAATCCATGTGGTATACCTACTGCCGTCTTTAGTGGTGGGTGAGAAGTTATAGAAAAAAATGCTAAATCTGCAAAGAAAAGGTATAATTTAAGAAGTAAAAGAGTTTTTAAAAATGTTGAATGTGATTAGAGTTAATTAACAGATTAATTGAAGAATTACTAAGTTTACAAACATTATAAGAGTTACAACGAAAAAAAAATCTGATATATTGTGTTTTCTTTTAAATAATTATGTAGCTTTATGTTAATAATTCAAAGAAATTCTCCGAAAGTATAATATATCGCGCGACATTAATAGTCTATAGATTGTATGTAATCGAGTGTACAATAAAAAAGATGGGGAATGGCTTTGAAGGTGCTCATGTTCAGGACGCTATATAGTAAAATTAATGAACCTTACCTGAACAGCTACTCGATACATTGTGAATATGGTCTCGGAAGTGGTTGTTCCATTTGGACCTTTTATTTGGAAGGAGAGTTTCTTTTTATGCATGTCAACGCTGCATACTTCGAAAGTTGTTAACGACTATTTGGACAGGGTTTCAATTCTGATTGTTAGGGTGGCCAGCAGCATTCCTGTTCTAGCTCCAATAGAACATACAGGTAAGGGATGAGATTTCAATACGAATAAAACGACGCTCAGCCTTGGAGAGATTCTGTAAGATTTAAAAACAGTTTTGCGGGAAGCTATGAAAATATGACTCAAGATTTCATTCGATACCACATAAATTCAATGTCAAGATCTGTGCAAGCTGTGATTAATACGATTTATGTGAGTCAAAAAAAAAATCATTTTTTGTTTGACATATTCCTCCTTCATAACTTTTTATATTCTCCTTCATTTTATTCCTTCATTTATTCTGTTAAATCTTAAAAGAAATAAAACGTTTATTTTCACAACGAATTAAAAAATTAAGCGTGGCATCTTCTTTGGCTCCCATTGTATATATTTCCGGTAGAAAACAGTGATTTGAAAATCCGAATGATTCCTCTCCTTAATATGTGGGTGGGTCGGCAACGCTGACCGGTATCGGATTTTAATCTATCGCCAGAGCAAATTCACCAAGTTCAGGTAGAGAGTTCATTTCAACGCAATTTTTCGGTCACACTCACACTTGTTGGTTTGTTGATTGTGTGTATTTGCGGGAGGTTATAGGTTATGATCTGTTCCTTTCCTCTTAGGCAGAGTGGAGAAAAAAGTCTTTTTTAGTTTTTAAATTGTAATAGAAGGTTTTTTAATAATTTTATTAATGTAATTCACTAGCAGATTATGTAAAAAAATTTTGTTGTTGATTGCAGTCATCACAGGATGTACAGATGGAATTGGTAAAGAATTTGCTATACAATTAGCAAGTAAAGGAGTGAACATTTGTCTTGTCAGTCGTAGCGAAGAAAAACTGAAAAATACTGCTAAGGAAATAGGTAATACCTAGTGTAATTAAATAGTAATATCAAAGACATTTTCCGTGGTAGCCTGCTTCGTTTTGTGGTCATCGACCAGTTTCGAGCGTTCGCCCATCTTCAGGATGCGTTTTTCATACATGTGAAAACACAGACTCGCACAGAGCAAAGTTAGTTTACACACTGAGTGTTAGTTTACACTGTCCTGAAGATGGGCGAACGCCCGAAACCGGTCGATGACCACAAAATGAAGCAGGCTTCCACGGAAAATGTCTCTGATGCTTTCCAGCTTTGCGGAACCAACCACCACAACAAATAAATAGTAATACCACCACAACAAATAAATAGTAATTCTTTAGTTCACTGGTAAGTATTAGTTCTATACACCAAAGCATAGGTATGTAGTTAAGTCGATATTTTGCTCCAAAAAACCACAATCAGAGAAGAAGTCCAAAGTATTTCTAGATAGGTGCTTTCTGAGTTTAATGTTATCTATAAAATAGTAACTTTTATTTTAAATAATTTTTTGAGTTTTAATTGAACTTTCTTTCTGGATTACCTTAAGTTGAGTAAGAAAAGAAACTTCAGGCAAACAAGTTCAGGCTAAAATAAAGCAGCATGGTAAGCGTATATACCTTTTATTTTAACCTTGCTAACTATTCTCATAGCATTTTTGGAAACTTCACCGCAATTGATGTATTTCCATACAATAAAGTAACAATGATTGAACTAAAGTCTGTATTTGAAACTTAATTAAGTTGAGCACTATCTCATTTCTCAGAAAGATAAAGCGCTTAAAACATTTTTTTGTAAAACACGTTTTTTTTTGTATTTTGTTATTTCAAATACATTAGGTTAACATGACGGGGACCAGATAAGTCCAAGGACATCCAAATTGGTCCTTGACAAATTGAAATTAATTTGTAAATATATAATTTGTATTTGTCAATACAGAAGATAGTTACGCAGTGAAGACAAAGTATATTGTAGCTGATTTCTCTTATTCCGATGTATACGACAACATAAAGAAGAATTTGGCTGGAATGGACATTGGAATCTTAGGTTAGAATATAATGCATTACTTTAAATTAACACAATAGAAAAAGTTTAATTAAAAATTGAGAAATACTTTACAATGAGAAACTTATTTTAAAATAATTTTATTAATACAATTACCATATGGAGATAAAATTATTTATTTCTACTTTCTCTTAATGCTTTGTGATCATGCCAATTTCCAAAATTTTTTTCACCAAGAAATTCTAGTGTTTGTAATCCTGTTGAATACAAACGAAATGTTTGTTTCGTGAACTCATAAACGAAAAATCGAAGATAATCAATTATTTTTTTTTGGCTTGCGACTAAAAGAGATATTTCTGTCCTCCCATATTCTAGGAAGTATTTAACCTGCTCTAACAACGAGTAGGTACTCAGGCTTCTTAACCTTCTCCTAGTGATAGTATTGCTATATGCTAAGAATTGTGTTGATGTCACCACCATCTCCCTATTGAATCTGTTGCTGGTGCTATGGCGATTTACGCCCAGCTACATAAAAATTCCTATTTCTATTCTAGACTTTTCCTGATCATAATTGCCCAGACAGGTCTTAACCTTTCTGCACCCTGGAAAGGCTCTCCAGAACAGTTTCTGGCTTGTTTTTTCCCCTGATTTCTTAGCTCATCAGGACGCCCAATGAAGGAGGTTGCTGCTCCTTTCCTCGCCAGTGTATCCGATATTCCGCTAGGTATCACCAGGAAAATAGATCGAAATCTGTCAAAAAAATAAATTGCTTGAGCGATTTTTCTCTCTCTCTACAACATGATCAAGAACTACTTAAAAACTTTATTTTACTAAATACACATTCCTATGACTTTTGTTTATATCAACTTTCTTGACAACTTGATTTTAAAAATGTTCTGGGTTTTCCCGTGATGCTAAGCTTCCGCTAAAGAAAGTCATTTCAATATAAAGATACTTTCTAACAACTACGCAGTGCATGAGAGAATTCTTTCAGTGTTTGCTAAAATTTGCAATTTCGAAGAAAATGGGTTTGCTCGAATGTTTCGTTGTTATTGAATAATTTTTTTCATTTTCTTATTTTGCGATTTTCTCGACAATGGTCCGGAATGATTTTTTTTCAAAGATTTTATAGTAGTTGCAGACGAGCGAATACAATGGGTAAATAGGTTCATCTCTAAACTTCCATATCAGTACTATACACGGTGCTGCCATGTATTAACGGCAATTATACATTTAATAAATGTTCTTGTCAAGTTCGAAGCATATTTGTCAATTACAGTTTGATAATTGCAGCTAGAGGAAGGATTGTGATTGTTCACAACACAATTTTTTTTAATTGTGGATCACCTCGGAAGATAATTATTCACTTATTCGAATTTAATTGAATCGTACTCCTGTTTAGGATGTTAATCTCAACTTGCGGTCAGTAAAACTTTTATTTGGTGATTCTATACACAAAATAATAAATATAATTTTTTCCCCCAAATTAGTAATAAATTTTTTAAGAAGTAAACTTAATATGTATCAACAAAATAAAATGAATTTTTCTATTTTGGCATTGATTAATTTTCTAATATCCTGATCAGTGAGTAGTGCCCCGGATTCATTTTTAGCATGCAGTGGCAAGGGTAAAATTGGGCGAAAGTGATGAATTCTGACACTGGTCAGATGGTAGAGCCATTTGTTACTGTAATCTAATGTTTTAGTCCATACATAATGAAATTCAATTTAGATATAAGAACTATCCACTCACAGCCAAAATTTATTTCAGTAAACAATGTCGGAGTAATGACTGAACGTTTAGAACCGTTCTCTGAACAAGAGGAACAATTAATAAGAAGTCATATCAATATTAATATATTGCCTCTTACAATGATGACATACATTGTGTTACCATGTATGAAGGCAAAGAAACGTGGGCTCATTATAAATATGTCCTCATTATCTGATGGTATACCTTTCTCAGTCGCAACAATCTATTGTTCCAGCAAAGTAAGTAATTCTAAATAATTTGTAGATATATATGTATGGTTAATACATTCAGCATATGCTACATTTGCGAGCAAACTCACAGCATCATTGCCTTATCAACGCTATAATAGTTTAGCAATTTCTGGCAAAAGTTTCCTTTATCGTTGTCTTACTTCAATTGTATCTTACTTTATTTATTCATTTATTTATTTTTTTTATTGGCATTAGCTTTTCACCATAAAGCCAGAGACTATGTTAGTTTAAGCAACCACTCACTTTTAGCTCTAGAAATTCTGTTGTTCTGTGTCTGTGCTCTTGGAACTCTTAACATTTAAAGAATTTAAATAGCTGGTAATGGTGACTAACACTTAAAAACAAAGATGGATTTGGGAAACAAATAAGGCTATACGGTTGCTGCACCTGAGACCACGGCAAGATCTAAAAACTAACTTTTTATACAGATATGGTGGGTGTCAGTATGCTGGATCGTACCACAAAAAATGTCATGAAGAAAATTGCCCACCCGGGGCAATTTTATCATTGGTGGTGGCTATCATCTCCAAACATGGTTTTATTGTGGGAATCATCTCTTAGCATTCACTCATATACATCAAACACTTATGCATTCATTCGCTCATGCTGGATTGTCTTTGAATAAGTTTATTCTGTTAATATGTGCTTGCAAGTAGAAGTGGCCAGCTAGCGTGTTTAAAGCAGGAACTCCTTATTGCAGCCAAGGCTAACTTTCCATTTGCTAAGGCCTGATGTTGATCTTTGCTGCTGTAGCTAACCATGGAATTGAATCTTCACTTGTTTGCTGTGTGATTTCAGAAGGAATTTGCTCTGAACCTTCTTTTTTTAAATTTTACCTGGCCGTCTGATATCATTTAAATATTTTTTGTCCACTTGTACAGAATTACGTTATTGCTCAATTCCAGAATAGTGGTTTGCAAGCTTTCATGATTCCCGTCATCCGGCTTGGGTATGCCAAAAAAAGATTAAATTATTTTTTCTGTGTCATATTTCTAAAATTTTCTGTTGTTTAGTCACAGTTTCTTTTAATTCTTGATTTTTATTTTTTCCTCCTGCTTCTCAAAAATTAATTGAGCATTACCATTTTCGTTTCTTTTTACAAAGCTCATTTTAATTTTTTAATCTCCCTCTTAAATTTCTCGAACATTTTGGCTAGTTCAGACAATTCTACAATAATTGTATGTATGTAAGTCTCTTATTTTTTCGGATAAATTTTTCTTGTAGTGTATTCCGAACTGTCACGTTCACCAGTATACAGCAATTAGCTAATTAACGACCCTAGTGAATATTATTTAATAGAACTCAACAGAACCTTGATCAAAATTGGTAAAGACTGTATAGATAAATAACAAACTGAGTATAATCAGAGAAAAAAAAAACAGTAGGGCAATGGACTAGTACAATGACCTTGAACTTGTACCGACTTAAGATTTCTATTTATTATTGCTTGTTTTTATGATATTAGACGAGCCGTTAAATCTTAAAACTCTGTGTGACATCACAACCAGGTAACGTTAGCTTATCAACTTCTAACGTTAAGTGGTAATTCAAAACTCGAAGCTTACATACATAAGCAGACATACCTGAACAGTTTCCAATGAACGAAAATTAATTTTTAGGCCTCTCTAGTTTGAATTGTATAACCACAAGTTCTACCTACAAAACATCTAATCTTAATCACAAAGTTCCAATAAACAGAGAACTTGTGGAGATTACCATCTTCACTATAGATATCCTAGAAATTTACATTACTTTTTGTTGATTTCTTTTCAGTTTTCTTAGGAGTATTTTAAGGCGAGTTGTTTAGCCTTCAATCTTAATTCAACTAAATGGACATACGACGACCTGTATTCTAAAATAAATTATTAGTTCCGTTGTTTTGCTTGCATTCCAATCGATTTTCAATCATAAGACGCAGGGGTTTCCGTTATTATTAAAATAAAGCAGACTTCTCGTTTTCATCAGCTGAGCTTTCGGTCAATTTATTTTTCCCACCTCAGGGTGAAATATGATGTTTGGATGAATACGTTAAACTAAACTACATATGTAGAACATTGGCCAGGCTTGAAAGTACACAGAAACTTGACTGAAAGAACGATGTCTGCTTTTCCTTAACCCTTTAACTGCTGCGTAGTATATCAGTGTAGTGGGGATGCCAGGCTACAGTCTCACTAGTATTTCTATCCTCACAGGCTCAGTACTTTAATGGAACTGCGTCACTACCTCCATTGATGGCTTTTAAACCGTTTACTGGGTATAAATAACAGTAAAAATATTAAAAACTACAAATATTTAAAAACGTGTGTATTTAATAAATATAAATATAAATAATTGAAAATTTTTTTGTGTTTGAAAAATTTCAAAACAGGGTGCAACACGCAACCCAACTGAACTCCTTCAGGATTTCGTTTTTTTGTTGTATGAAAAATGCAACATTCTTTGAAGGTGCAAATATCTGTCTCGAGACGTAATAGTGGGAAAAACAGGTGTTTCCAGGAATAAAAATTATTAAAAAGTGTATGGAATGAACTTTGAAGACGTGTTTACCACAACAGTTCTACTTATAGAATGAATCTTTTTCGCTGAATTCACTGTTGGCTAGAAAATGTACTAATAGTTCATAAAATAAAAAACAGATGGTGTTAAAATAAATACAAAACTGTGTGCTTTGAGCAATTAGCGAAAAATCGTAAAACACAGATCTGTGTCCATAGCCTGAGAGGGACAACCAGCCAGTGACCCATATATGTGTCCATAGCGTGGCAGGCACAACCTTTTAATCCTTTAAGGTTTTAACCCTTTAACTGCTACGGACACATATATGTGTTCACTACTGGTCGTGCCTGCCACGCTATGGTCACATATATGTATCACTGGCTGGTTGTGCCTCTCAGGCTATGGACACACATCTGTGTTTTTACGATTTTTCTTTAATTGCTCGAAGCACAAGTTTGTATAACTATTGTAACGCAATCTTTGTTTATTTTAATAGTTATTAGTACGTTTTCTAGACGACAGATGACATTCAGCGAAAAATATTCATTCTATATAACTGTTGTGGTAAACACGTCTTCAAAGTTCTTTCCATACACTTTTTAATAATTTTTATTCCTGGAAACACCTGTTTTTCCCACTATTACGTCTCGAGACAGATATTTGCACCTTCAAAGAATGTTGCATTTTTCGTACAACAAAAAAACGAAATCCTGAAGGAGTTCAGTTGGGTTGCGTGTTGCACCCTGTTTTGAAATTTTTCAAACACAAAAAAATTTTCAATTATTTATATTTATATTTATTAAATACACATGTTTTTAAATATTTGTAGTTTTTAATATTTTTACTGTTATTTATACCCAGTAAACGGTTTAAAAGCCATCAATGGAGGTAGTGACGCAGTTCCATTAAAGTACTGAGCCTGTGAGGATAGAAATACTAGTGAGACTGTAGCCTGGCATCCCCACTACACTGATATACTACGCAGCAGTTAAAGGGTTAATGACCATATACTGATTCCTCTGCGTCTGAAGAACTTAATTGTTAGTAATTAATAGAGGTGCAAATATATTGAGCTTAGCCTTAGATTTTTGCATGAATTATATCAAGTTCACTAGAATTTTGATATCATAAGATCTATTAGTTTTATTCCTAAAGAAATGGGAATAAAAACCTTTATTTGTTAATTATTTGTTAAATTAGTTAATATATATCAGTTGTCACTAATTATATGGATTCTTACGAACAATAGTGCCTTCGATCCGACGTTATACGAAGTATAGATTAAATGTAACATTTCATTATATTAAATAGTATTAATATTTAATATGCTTTAGATATGATTTTTTTTTTAATTTATATATATGTATATATATTTTACAGGCTTTTATGTCAATGTTTGGAAAATGTGTGAGCCAAGATTTGAATAAGCACAACATACAGATGACTACGATATCTCCTGCGTTTGTTGTAACCAAAATGACACTTCAACTTTCCAAGACTTTATCATTAGCCAGAAAACTTTTCCCATTTTACGTGCTAACTACAAATAGATTCGTTAATACTACATTTGTTACACTTCGTTCTGGTAGTAATTACAATGATGGATCTATTGGTCATCATATTTATGTGGTAAGTTATTTGAAAATTTATTGGTTTAAATTAAATTGAAAATTTAGGCGCAGAGCTGTTTTTGTTTTTAAACTTGAGGCTCTTTCTAATTAGAATGGCCAGAGAAAAATCTGGCGTCAAACATTGATACAAATTTCTCTTATACAGTTCCAACAGTGAAAAATTGTCTACTTCAACTGTAACAACTGCAATTGTTGCCATATGAGAAAGTGGTCCCATATGTTTTTCATTATGGATTTCATTTCTTAATAAAAACCTCTCATATCGGAGCACATTATGCCATATTATTTAATTATAATATTTAAATTATAATATTTTTAAATTAATAAATTTTAATTCTTGTACAGGCAATAATGCGATGTTTTCCAGCTTCTCTGATAGAAAAACTTGTTAGAATTATAGAAAAAAAATAAAGAACTAATATCAAGAGGAGTTAATATGATTGCCATTGTAAAAAGAAAGGTGTGTTTAATTAAAATTATTAGTAATGTACTTGATTGGGCACTGAACAGAAGTAGAAAATAAGGAAAAAATAGTATTCAAATTGCACTTAAGGCGAGTTGTTTGGCCCTCAATCTTATATTCTACTAAATGGACATACGACAGTGAGCCTCTACACCTCACTATCTGCTGATGGACAGTGTTTCAGTAGCTAGGGAACACTGCTCGGAGGCCGGCAGTGCACTGAGAAGAAACCCGGATATAAGGGTAGCTTTCACACTTTTAAGTAGTAAATGTTCCTACAATAGATACTCGCTTTGACCTGTGTTTTCTAAAGGTTATTATTCAAAACATATTCCCAATCCTTTCCTATGGCTAGAATTATGTCCCTTGGAAACAGTATTTCTAATGAATGTGATATCTTCCTGCCAGCATTAATGAAATTTATTGCATTTGCCAGCAGTAGTCATTAATTAGTTATTACTAGATATTTGCATTTATAATAGATTGTTACTTATATTAGTTATATATTGAATAGTTTGATAGTTTCCCTTTAATAGTCTATAGTTTATCTATAAGTCAAGATTCGTTTATCCCTTTTAGTTTTACGCTCCCTCTTTTTAATTAGTTTTTTAATTGGTAATTCTTATTATTTAATTCATAGTTTTATGCATTTTCTGCTATATTATCCCTTATATTTGTATATGCTTTTGTTTGTTGTGTTTGTATATAAATATATATGTACAAACACAACAAACAAAAGCATACTTCTTCATACTTTTTGTTCATTCTATTTATTGTTATTTTATAAGTTATATTTTTTTCTTCTTTCCTATCTGTAGTTTGCCAATGTTTCGTGTAGTGTTTGTTTTGTTTGTCCTGTTTGATGATGAGATAATTAACTATAATTGGGGTACAACACCGTAGGTATAAATAAATAAATATATTTAAATTATTTGCTTCCTTTGAAGAGTTATATTGTTTACAAAACCAGAAAACAAAAAGATTTCACGAATATTTGGTTACTAAATGGATTTGTTTACCTGTTTCAGGAGGGCCGTTGGAAGAAAGCAGCGCTATCTTAAAGTACTTTATTGTAATTTCATGACAACAAGTTTCTGTTTATAATTTGCCTTTATTTGTAGATTTAGGTTGGCATACTGAATAAAATAAAGTTTAAAGCTAGTAACTGTTTGATTAAACATGATTGGTATATTCAAGAATGCCTTCAGTCTAAGAGTCAGTCTAAATAACTTACATAGGTTATTAAGGAAATTCATATTAGAGCACTACCAAAAAAAAAAAAGTAATAAAAAATTGATCTCACAATCCAAAAATAATGATAGAAATGCTATGAAAAAAATTTTTGTACAATGTACACTCTATGAATTTTGGGCCGTAATTAAAAAAACTTTGTGGTACAAAAAATTACATAATTATATTTCTACCCAAGTACGGGAAACTTGCTTATAGTCCCCTAAAATGACTTTTATTGGCGTATGCCACCCGTGCTCGATACAGACTTCTCTTTAGAGGCAGTTTAAAGTAGCATAGCTAATAGTGAATTGGGTACATCCCCGATACCTGATCTAATTCCGTACTAAGCTTTTAAATACTTAACACCTGCTAGGGGAGCATTTTTATTTTAACTTATTCGGTAAAATTTGGTCGGAGGAAACTAAGGCTTGGGGTAAAATAAAAACAATAATGCTGTTTAAAAAGGGGAGTCCAACGCGTGGGTTGAGGAAAATAAACTGGTCCCAGACGAGCAGGCGGGATTAGATGAAATAGATGTTGCATTGATGCAATTTTCACTTCGCAGGCAGTCATAAATATACACCTCTGATTGAAGAAACGATCTGCATTTGTTATATTTGTTGACTTCCGTCGAGAATTCAAAATTCTCTGCCTCAGGAATTTTTATGGTACAAACTAAATAAACTCGGAGTAAGTCCCCAAAATAATCAGGATTTTTAGCCAACTTTATGATAGTAATAAGTTCGTTTGAATGGTGACCATTTATCAAGAGATATCTATGTGACATCTGGTGTCCTTCAACTTGAAATACTCAGTTCGACGCTTTCCAGTTTGTTCATTTGTGATATTGTGGAAATACTTCCGGGTTAGAGGCGCTGAAGTAGTTAATGTTAAAGTCTAAATATACCTTAGTGCAGCTATACGCGCACGATATTGCCATACTCGCTGCTTCATGGATAGATATACAGTTCAAATTGGATATGTTGGCTGATTACTGCCTTGAAAATAAACTGGTTGTTAGTTTTTAGAAAACGTCCAATCAGTCAGCAGGAGCAATGCTACACATTATACCACAAACACATCACTTACGGTAATTCTCCTATAAATACTGTAAACAACTTTATACACCTTGGAAACAGGTTGTACGTGGTAAACAATTTTAACTACCTTTATCCCATTTTGTATGGAAAAAGTACATTGTAGTTTGTACATTTGTTCCAGCAGGTCCATCACTCCAGCTTCCATCACAATGTGAACACAGATCTATAAGAACATTTAGTATAATCCCCCAGTTTTCATTTTTAACGGATGCTACAGCTAATTTGAAGAATAATTCCAAAAGAGTTACGGGCGTGGTATCGAGATTAACGACTGGTAATTAGCAATTGAACGGGGAAAATAGTTGAACATTGGCTTACTAAATGGTGGTTGTTGTCGCTGAAGGGCTGTGGAAACGCCGAGCGTATAATCGTAGAATGCAATTTGTACGAAGTACTGATGGGCACGTTTATAGAGGAAGGCAGTGAATATACTACTATACAGGCTTTTGTTACGATGTTTGGAAAATGTGTGAGCCGTGGATTAAAAAAGCACAGTGTACACAGATCACTACGATAAATGCTGGAGTTATTGTTACCAAACTCCCACTTCTATATCCAAATATAGTTTGCCCACTTTTTGTGATAACTGCAGATAAATTTGTTAAGAGCATATTCGTTCTGGTAGTATAAATTATGGTTATTTTAGCCATCATATTATTTTATGGAGTAAGTTATTTGAAAATTATGGTTAAAAACAAATCAAGCGTAGGGCTAAGGTTTTTATTTATTTATTTTTTTTTAGATATTTTTTGGAAACGTTCTTTCTAACCAGTAAAAATATCCGGTATGAAACACAGTTTTGAAGCATAAATTTTCTTAAACTTTTTGAATTTTAACGAAATGTTTAGTTCCTTTAGATGATGGAACCATATATTGTACTGTGATGTAGAGGAATAACTTACTTGTCCGCTCACGTGACTCAGCAAATATATATTTTCAGTAAATTGTTCAGATAATATTGGCAGATTTTAATTGTCGTTTACGCCTAGTAAAAGGAAGTGTTGAGATCGTATTCGAGTTTTTACCGGAATTATGTATTTTGGGATACCATGAGTACGTAAACGAATCTGGTATGAAACACTCACACTTCTTTATCTTACTCTAATTCATACAATTTAATCCAGAAATCCTTTTCTTTAAGTTTATCTTCTGGAGTGTCTAAATTTATTAAAATTTCATTTGTGAGGTAATCATAACCTCACCATGCACCAAAACTTCTTAAAATGAACTTTTTGGAAAATATTTTCGTATATAAGTGATAGATCTGCATAGTTATAGTTATCATACCAAATTTAATGAAATCTGCCGTTGTTTTTATGGAAAAAAGAGGTAGCCATTTGACTGTGAAGTTGATTGATATAGCAAGTTTGAAGAAATTCATTGGAGCTTTTTTTGAGATAATCGTTGAAAACTTAGAAACTGTTCAGTAAAAACGCGCATCCGGTCAACCGACTTTCTTAAAACTCAGAATTTTGGCAATATATTTAATTCTAGTTATTATTATATAAATTTTTTTTTTTTTTTACCTCACCTCCTACGTGTCAATGTTTTCTACGTCATCGACGCTAAAGGAGATGTGGAATAAGATAAGAGCCCTTTCTGGTGGACGCAAAACCTCGTCGATACCAATCCCACAAATTAATGGTGTCGTCCAAGAGATTAATGGTTACCGAGCCAAGAGATGTGGCTGTCTTTGAGACACTTTGAGCGAGTGTCCATCTCACAAGGCCACTTGGCCGAATTCCTCCGGCGAAAAGTAACGTGGAGCAACAGCCACTCGATTTTGATAATGCCATCGATGAAGCCTATAAGGAACCGCTGACCATGCAGGAATTAGAAACTGCTCTAAAGAAATGCAATGATTCTTCGCCAGGGGTGGATGGGATCCCATATGCTATGATCAAAAATATAAATGCAAATGGAAAGGAAGGTCTTCTCAGATTATACAATAGCATTGGTAATTCTTATTATTAAATTCATAGTTTTATGCATTTTCTGCTATATTCTCTCTTATATTTGTATATGGTTTTGTTTGCTGTGTTTGTATATAAATATATTTGCATAATGTCATTATCTATAAATGCTATTATTTTTATATTCATACTTTTTGTACATTCTATTTATTTTTATTTTATATGTTCTATTTTTTCTTCTTTCCTAACTGTAGTTTTTAAATAGTGAAGCATTCTACATATTACAAACTAAAATGTTTACAGCCATTCATATCCGCACTCACTCATCTCCATTAGATCTAGAACTTATTGGCAATCGATCGCTTAAGGAAACTAAACAGACTATATACAAGCGCTTATGATAGCCAGCGCTTACCGGACGGTATCTGAGCCAGCCGTGCTATTAATCGCAGGGGTGATCCATTTTGTTCTTCGGGCCAGTGAGGGTCTGGGGGTTTGGGAGAGCCGGGAGACGGTGTTGAGGGCCATTCTCGTCCGGCGGGTCCATGGGACTGGGTGGCTACCTTTGTCCGAACGGTCCTGTGGATGACGTTGTAGAAATGATGCCTCGACCTTCCGAGGACGGGGTCGAGCTAGGCCAGAGGCAGCCGCGGTGACTTTACAAGGCACCATCCCGAAGTAGTACCAAAGATTCATAGGCAGTTCCAGGGTGGGCAATTGCATGTGAAGGAGGGGGAGTTTTCAGTGGGGTGCAAGTCCCACTCTTTGTGCGTAGGCATCCCACCCGCCACAAAAAAAAAATATACAGTTTATTACAAATTATAAAATTGTATTTGTTCAGTAAAGAGCACCAGACCCTCACTATCTGTGCCTAATTATACAACTATATCAGGGTGTCCCATTTTAACGGGCTACTTTTGAAATAACTTTTAAACGAAACAAATATCTAAAAAGTGAACATAACGTTTGCTGAAGTATTTTCACTCTAGTTTATGATGGTGTCAATGTTTTTGATTTTATTGACGACTTAAACTTTAAATCGGTGGTTGAAAGTGGCGATTTCCTTTCGACCCCCTCTTTTTACTACTGTATTGAAAACTATTAAAAAAAAAAATGCCGGTAATTTCACTTCAATATTTCAAACTGTTCCCAATATATTTTCCACCATAAAGATTCAATTTTCTTCGTTTTTCCTATTTTTCTGTTTTGTAAACTAAAATTAAAAGCGGATTTTCTTATTGACTTCGAATAAAAAATTCGGATTCTGTCTAAACAGAACATGGCAGCCCTTCTTCAGGGATAGGAGAGAGAAAAAGGAAAGGAAAAAATAATTAAAGGTTTATTAGCAACTACATCGATGGAAGGGCAGCGAGATGGGAGACGTGGATATCGTCACCTGCCAGCCAATCACAGGCGAAGAAAGGGACATTTAAGCCCCACTCGCGTTCATACCAGTGTTGCTTTGTATTCGTTGCGATACTACCCTGAAGAATCCCAAACCATACTTTCTACTACATATATTAGAGGCAAATTTACATTACAAGTTGGACAGGTAATTATGGACTACTTCCTAACTGTAATTTTTGTGCTACACAACCCTCCAAAAAACCCAAACCTTAAACTATCTAAACATTTTATAGAATATTTGAAAATTCACTTTTGCCAATTTTTAAACTTAATATTACTAATATAATTATAATCTATAATTTTTATTATTTCTCCTCAAAGTTGTACAGAGATGGATATATTATAATATATATTTAGATGTATATTTTAAACTTTTTATTCTTATATTATATATTTTTTTATAATTGTATTATATGTTTATTGTTTTGGTTTGCTTTTTGTATTTATTATTACGAATATTGTAAAAAAAGGGCGTTTGCCAGTATAAGAATATAAATAAATAAATAAATGATTATTACATTTTGGTTTGATTTAATTTTAGCAGTTTTATTTTATCTGTAATTCTAGGGTATAGAACCTGTTTTTTCTATTATGTTATTATTTTGACAATCATGAAATTTTTGTACATTTAATTTATTTACATTATTTACAATATGCAAAACAGGATGCAATCAGTTAATGAGCTCAGTGGCCATGAAATGAAAATAATGTTTTGTTTTTAAATTTAATGCAATATGTGTTGGATTACGGTTATTTTCTCTTAATACTAGAAACTAGATAACGTAAATGTTACACACAAAAATAGTACATGAATTTTGGAGAAACACAGACATAAGAAACGCACTTCCGACATTTCGACTTAATTTTTTTCAAATTAATTAATTAGAGATATCACCAACTTTGTCAAAAGGGCATGGATCATATTTAGGGCTCGTGTTCATTTATTAACTTGGACCTTTTGGCGGCGAGATGGAAGTAATGAAGCAGCACCTAGTTAACGGAGTGTTCAGTGTTATTTTGCAAAATTGGTTAAGCAAAATTTGAAATCGGTACAAATTTTGTGGCAAATTAAGAAATGTCTCTTTATAGTCTGATGTGGGTTATATGAATCAAATCGCTTAGAGTTGTGAAGGACAGTTAAACTGCAGTACCTGGTTTCCGCCCAATCAAGATACTATACAGCCACAATATGGTTATGAAAGTAATGTTTTCATGTAGGAAATACGTGGTAGATCATATGCTAGATACAAAAAAGATCTGCAGGTGTCTTTAGCGATTGATGTACTTATCACTTTTGGTTCCCTGTAATTTCTGTTTACTAAATAATTCTATCATTAATTAGAATTAAGTATGTTGTTTAATTCCGAGTTTCAAGAAAATTAGTAAACCTAAAATGCGTTTTTATTGAACAGTTATTTCAGTTTTTGCTATTTCTAAAACGACGAATTTCATTAAATTTTTTATACTAACTATAAAATTTATCAGTTACAATTTCGTATACTGCGGTAAGAGAAAGTTTTTACACCAAATTTTTACTCTTTTTTTTATTTTCATAACTTTAGAACATCTATCATTGGACGATTTGTTAGTTTGACAATTGGAGGATCCTCCACACAAGCTGCTCAGTTACACAAGTGCCGAGGAGAACCTGCGTAGAGCCCCGAGAGTCAAGGTCATACGCATTTGCTCGGACAGTCAGGCTGCACTGAAAACCCAAGAGGCTTACAGAACTACTTCATCCCTAGTGAAAGAATGTCCACTCTCTAGGCACAACAAGGTACAGCCGCTATCGGTGTCTGGATATGCAGGGATTGAGGGTAATGAGACAGCTGATCAACTGGCCAGGACCGGGGCTAACACTCCGTTCATTGGTCCAAAGCCGGTCCTGGGAATAACTGGCGGAGCAATTCGTGCAGCGATTAGAGAGTGGTGTCGCAGTAAGCATGAAGAGCTCTGGAGGGGGAGCCCGGGTGTTATACACAGTAAAAGGGTGATGCCAGGATTGTGTAAACGAAGGACCCAAATGACTCTTAGTCTGAGTAGGAGCCAGATTTCTCTGGTGACGGGACTATTTACGGGTCATGGTAGGTTCAGGAAACATCTGTACAAGGTAGGGCTCATTCGAGCGGACCCCTTGTGCAGATTATTTCAGGAAGAGGAGGAAACGGCCCACCACCTGTTGTTTGATTGCGTTGCAATAATTAAATTGAGGTATGAGACCTTTGGTACGTTGCGACCTGAGGAGATGGTGGCTCAAAATGACCTGGTGGTGAAGGCCTTCAAACTTCTTAAGGAGGGAGGGTTTGTCTACTAGGAACTATCGGGGATGGCACAATAAGCCTCTGTTGGCTGCAGTGCCGGGATATACCCCACCCAAGGTTGGTAATAATAATAATACACAAGTAAAATCCTTACAACCTTGTGTGGAGGGCCCTCTACCCTTAATGAATGTACTAAGTGTAAACCAAAACATAACACTAGCTTCTTTCTATAGAAGTACATCCCACGAACCATTAGACACTTCAAGCACATCTCTCAAAATATTATTACTTTAAGATACACTTTCAATCAGATAGATAGTGGGAGAAGAGGTGACTATTAAACGAGGATACATGAACAAGTTGAACCAGCGTGTTTAGTAGTTTATGAAGTACTGACTAGTTAACATGCTGCTGGTCACTAACGTATGTCTTCTCTATTTTATTTGGTTTTCAGCAGTTTATGTCTGCATAAAAATATTAAGTTCCCTATGGACAGTGACAGGGATATACATACTTCCTATTTTTAAAGAACCAATAAATTTTAAACAATATGGCCAATGGGCAGGTAAATATAATTTTAAATTGATTTATTTTGTTTTTTATTTATTTATTAAATTTGAAATTCTAACAATGCTTGTAATATGTATTAATATTATGTAAGTGGTTAACTATATATTCTACTGAAATCGTACTTTAGAGGAAAACGAACTCTGCTGTTCACCACGGACCGACCAAAAAATACGGTTTAATGAAAATAATGGTAACGAATTTTGAGAAAAATCCTAAAACCCAAAACCTAAAAAAAAACCTTTTCTTTAAAATCGCACTTTTGGTTAACCGATTTTATTTAAATTTGGAATTCCAGCTAATAATGTGTATTAATATCATTTAGCTAGTATATTAAAACTGCTAAAAATAAAAACCATATATTATACTGCTATAAATAAAACCTTATATAGCACATTAAAGGAAAGCATAACTCCACTGTTCCCCCAGAACCCCCAAAAAATAAATTTTCCCGGGAAGATGTTTCAAATAAAAGTTATAGGTATTTATGTCTGTAGATAGTATATTATGAGATTTAAAGAAAATCACTATTTTTGAGATAATCACGAAAATCTGTTCAGAAACTATTCAGTAAAGGTGCACTTTCGAGTGATGATGGATTTTGCCCAAAATCTTCGTGTCTGATGCAATGGTAAATACCAAATTGGAAATACTGGTCTGTTGTTTCTGCCACTTTTTGATTTTGTGTTTTCTTTTAAAACACACACGCACACACACGTTTCTAATCATTTGCTGACTCTTATTATTTTTCTGGAATTCAGGGGACCTCAAAACACATATTTCCGGTAAAAACGTAATTTCGAAAATCTGACACGATCTCAATACTTCAAGGAGTAAGAGAGTGTAATATACAAGGGAAATAGAATAGAATTGTAGCGGGGGGGGGGGGGCCTCATTTCACTACATTCTCACACACCACAATCTGATATACAGCTATCTCTAGTCGATCCCCTTACATTGCAGAGCAGCCCCCAGCTTTGCCCTCCTAATCAATCCTAGCAAAGCTGAGAGCGGCTCCGTCATGAAGCTTCCAGCTTCGGGATTGCCCGTTCCCAATTGAAGAAACCTAATCCAGAGCCAGGTCGGCGCACTCACAAAGGATGTGCCCCGGGGTCTCCTCCTCTACCCTGAAGAATCGGCATACCGCACTATCCGCAAGTTGTAGGTGGTATATGAGTCTGTTCAGCCTACAATGCCCTGTTTGTACAGATCCACAATTAACCTTATATCCCTTCGGATCTGGCTCAGTAGGTCTCTGGTAAATTTAGGTAAATGTCTTTTGATGAAGAGATTTGCCTGCTTCTGTCCTGGTGTTCTCTCCCACTAACGCAGACGCTGTTCTTCTATCCAAAAAAACCCCGCATGTCCCGACACCCAGGCGGGTGTCAGTTTATACAAGGGAAATTAAAATCGTTTTTTATTTTATATATCTGGATTGAACTTAAAGCATTTTTATTGACCTAATTCAATTATGTTGAAACGGACAAAAAATACAGCAGTCAACCTTCAAATGTTGCCAAATGTGACCTTGTGTTACTGCCCTTGTTTGATCAAATATTATTCACATAATATATAAAAGTATTTGTTGACCGTTGAAGAATTTTGTTATGAAGAGATTTGGGGAGGACCGGTCAGGAAAGGAACAGTTAATTAATTATGCTAACGTTTCGACAGAGTTGCCTGTCTGTATCAAGGCTTTTTCATATAGATAGTCAGTCGTGGAGATTTGGAGAAATAATTTTTTATTTTTTTTTATTTTCACGTCACATTTGTTCATCGCAGAAACATAAGAAACAAAATTAAAACTTTTACTAGTTACTTGACTCAAATCATCTACAGAAATAAAAGATCATGTTCCCTTCCCAATAAAAGGTCCAAATGGAACAACCGCCTCCGACACAATATGCTCAATGTATCGTGTAGCTGTTAAGGTAAGGTATCATTAATAACACTTTACTACATAGCGTCCTGCATATGAGTACAACCAAAGCCATTCGCCATCTTATTTATTGTACACTCGATTACATACAATCTAGAGACTACCAATATCACTCGATATATTATTCACTCTCCCTGGGCAGGTTTGAAGAATTTCTTTGAATTATTAGCATAAAGCTACATAAACATTTAAAAGAAAACACAATCTATCAGATTAAGTTGTTTTGTAACTCTTATAAAGTTTGTAAACTTAGTAATTCTTCAATTAATGTATTAATTAATATTTTCTCTCTAACAATATTTAACATTTTTAAAATCTCTTCTACTTCTTAAATTATACATTTTCTTTGCAGATTTAGTATGTTAGTCTATAACTTTTCGCCCACCACTAAAGATGGAGTAGGTACAGAATCATTTCTGTAGATGATTTGAGTCATGTAGTAACTTTTATTAAAGCCTTGATAAAGACAGTTATGTTTGTCAAAACTTAGGCATAACTAAATACTTCTTTCTTGGCCGATATTCACTAAATTTCGTCATAACATTCACATATAATAAGTATGCTAAATAAAAATTCGATTTAAGGCGCCTCAACTTCTATGGCCATTTGTAACCGGAGCTTTTCAGTATATTGCCGGCCTCCTGACAGTAGTCGCTCTTTAAAGACAATACTGGCCATCACCGGACAGTGAGTTGCAGAGGCTCCTAGGGAGGGAAAATCTAAGGTTAGCATGGCTGGATTTGAACCCGGAATTTACTTTGAAGTGTCACTTCAATTCCACCTATTTTATATTAGAAGCATCGCTATAATTCCAATTTGAAGAAAATTCGTTAACCGGAAGTACGATTTTACAGAAAACTTTTTTGATTTTTTCGAACTTTCTCTAACACGGCCATAGAGATTTTCTTTATACTTGCTTTACTAATTGTACAAATAATAATTAATAATCTTTATTATTAACAAATAGATTTACACAAAATACAAATGTAAAACATGTAAAGGCAGACATTATCAGAGGCGTTGTTGTACTGTTCAAAGATTATAAATATAAAAAGTAAATAACAGAAATATTGTTTCCCTATACATAATTAAAATGTATAATTGCATTAATAATGAATGCTAACGTAATTCGTACGGTAGAAGTCTGGTGTGAAATACTCTCACGCACTGAACAAAATTGTAATTGACATATTTTCTTCAAATTTAACATTTTCACTGAATTTCAGTTTTATATCAATGGCAATATCGAAACTTAATAAAACGACTTTCCCAGGTCCCTTCCTTTTTTTTTTATTCCTATCTTTTATATAAATCGGAAAATTCTTCCGTATTCCAAGAAATCAAAAGAAGATAAGGAGAATTTCAAAAACATATTTAATTCTAGTTAATAATAGATGATTATTTAGTTAATAGTATATATAATAAACTGAAATAGCACTTTAGTGGGAAACCTAACCCCTCAAGACCTTAAATGAATTTTCCCGGAGAAATGTTACAAGTAAAAATTGTAACTCTTAGTATGCATATATGTTGATATACCAAGTTTAAAGAAAATCGCAAAACAATTAAAAAACCATTCAGTAAAGTGGTGCTTCCGGTTGAGGAAGTTTGACAGATAACTTCCTGTGGATCCAGTGGTGATACCTAATCAGAATATCAAGTTTGAACTTTTTGCAATTTTTAGTTTTGAAGCTAAGCTGTTCACTCTCACACACACATACCATTTTCTGAGAACGTGTATTACAGGTGAAAACTGGATATCAAAAATTTGACTCGATGACTAGGAGTAAGAGAAAGTAAAAATTCAAAATAAGAGAAGTAATAATCACCAACTATTGTACACATTTTCTCAAACTCTTCCTTAAGGAAATATAAGGAATTTATAGTTTTGTCATTGCAATTACAAAATTAAAAATAGTTTGAATGCCTTCCACAGAACCCACATACTGCCCAACTTCTCAAACAAAGCAGCCTGATATCCTTGATATTTTTGCCACATGCATTCTTCATTCATTCTACACTAAAGTAATTACTGTACATGAAAACCTCCTTTCTGATTATAGTCCTCTGCTTCTCATCCTCGATTCAAAACCTTTACCAACTCAACATAAACCTAATTTGATCAACGGACTTGTAGACTGGGATTTCTTCCAGACAAGATTAGAGCAGATCATTCTCAACATATCACTTAAAACTCCTGATGAAGTTGACAGTCCTTTACGCATGTAACTGATTCAATCCAACGTGCTGTTTGCAAATCAACTCGACCTTACAAACAAACAACATCTGACAAAGCCAAACTTCACATTTCTTCGCAAATACTTTTACTTATTACAGAAAACAAAATGCCTGAAGAGGTTGGCAGCAAACTAGATATCCATCGTATAAGAGAAAATAGAATCAGTCAACAAGACGATTAAAGCTAAGGGAGCTGAGAAATGAGCAATTTTCAAAATACACAAACCAACTTACTACATGAGACAAGTCGATTTGGACAGAAACTAAAAAAAATACTATCATATAAATCTAGTTTCTTCCCACTTAGCAAAAATGACGGCACATGGGATAGATCTGACGATATTAAGGCGCAACTCTTTGCTACCCTCCCCTCAGAAGATTCACTCCCCGTAAATTGAAATTCTCCTTAGTTCCTTTATTACAGAAATAGAAAATAACCGTGACATTTCTGTACCACTAGACTCTCCTCCAGAAACTTTTACTTCATCTGATGTTTCCTTCATAATAAAACAGCTTCCTACCAAAGTCCCTGGCTAGACCTCATATCATCTAACTTCCTCCGACATTTACCAAAAAAGGCGATAATTTATCTGACCTACATATTTAATGCTGTACTTCGCACTACCTACTTCCCATTATTATGGAAATTCTCTATAGTTCGTATGATCCCCAAACCCAATAAACCCTCCGAAATCCTGCATGCTATCGACCTGTCTTCTTCCTGTAATGGGCAAAATCCTAAAAAAATTAATATAAAAAGATTATGTCCTATTCTTCAATCCCATAACATCATTCCAGATCATCATTCGGATTCAGAGCTTCACACTCTACCATTCAGCAGTGCCATCGTATGTAGACGACCACTCTTCTTCCCTTAAGCAGAAGAAATATTGCCCGGCTTTCTTTTTGGTTGTTGCGCAACCATTCAATCTTGTCTGGGACTAAAACTCTCCCTCACTAACCGCTATATCAAAGTTAGCTATATATCATTCTTCTCCAGTTTCCTACTATATCTGTTGGTGTTGCCCAAGGAAGTATGCTTTGACCTGTTCTTTGCTCCATTTATACAGCAGCTAACTTTATACCGCCACTCTCTCACATTCGCTGATGATACCGCCATTCTTGCTACATATGAAGATTTTTTTTTTTTTTTGGCATAGGTTGCTCACCATTCAGCCACGTAAATGTATAATTGAACTGATTAAGCTCATGCAAGCATACTCTAACCTATCATCACATTCTCGCTAATAAATACAAACATTCCAATAAATACAAACTTCCTAAAATCTATACCTAACCAGCTACAACCTACATTCTCATACCAAACTTTCACACGGTGGAGTGGAGTACTCGATATTCCTCGCACCCCTTCGTACCTAGCCTAAAGTTAAAAACTATTTACAGAATTTACTCTTTACAATTCATAACTATTTACAAATATTTACAAGAAGAGAAAAAAAAATAATTATAATAATAATAAATAAATTTAATAATAAAAAGGAAATTTAAATTAAAAGAGAAAAAGGAAAAGTTAAATTAAAAATTGAACTTATGTACATATTTATTTACATAAAAGGGGATGGGGTACTCGATATTCCACCACCCCCATAAAACTTATCCTAAAGCATTCATACCACGATCAAGCCAATAAATACATTCATACTCCTTAGTCAGTTCAATCAAAGCATCTATTACAAAGATATTGTTAGAAAATATAATATCCTCATAACGGAAAGGAGCGACTAAATATTCATATAATTCTGTAAACATCTACATCTTTCTGTTTTATACAAAGGACATATCATCACTATATGTTCAAAATTTTCCTCCAGATTACATACACTACAATTAGGTGATGCTCTTATATTTATTTTATGCAAATAAGCTCCACAAACGGCATGGTTCGATCTTAGACGGCTTACTGTCATTACTTTATATTTATTTACCCCGCACCCTTTAAACCATGGCTTTTTAGGTAAGGACTTTACCATTCTTTTATAAAACTTCCCTTTTACTCCATTATCATATTCATCTTGCCATTTTTCAATAATGTTTCTTGTAATCTGATCTATGATTTCTTATAATATTATAGCCTGCGAATTTAATTATTGAATATGGCTTGAACCATGTTTCACTAATTAAAGCTAAACTAATCGGTTCATTTTGTAGACAGATTTCCAGGCTTCCCTTATTAGCTACGGCCGATCTCGCATTCCATTGTAATATTTTAAAATTTTTCATTTTTATTTTTTATTTTTTGGTTTTTCATATGTAAATAATAGGTAAATAAATACATTTATATACATATATACACTGTACAGTTGAAATAAATAATACATGAAAGATTAATAAATATTTACAAATTTGAAACATATGTACAAAATTATATTTACACTACTCGTTCGATTTCTTTCATACCTATATACAAATTAAATAATACAATTTTTTTTCTACGTATATACAAATATACATAAATACATATATATACACAAATATGCACCATACATATAAATAAAATAAGTAAGAACTAAATACTTTATATACAAAAATTTAATTAGTATTCTAGATACTAATTATTTACTCTTTTAATATTGCTTTTTTAATTACTTTATTTAATAGCTTCATTCAAGCTATCAATTCTTTCCCTGATAATATTTTTTAATTTGTCTTCTGCCATATCTTTTATTTCATTAATATTAACACTCTTTAATATAGAGTACACCGCTTCAAACATGATATCTAAATTATTATTCGCTTGGAGACTAACCATTGTCTTTTCTATTTCCGTTACTCTATGAGGATTAGTAGCAACTAGTCCACCTGGTATATTTTTTCTGATACCTTGTACAAAAAGTGCATCATTTATTTTTTTCTGATCATAATTTGGAGGGAAGATTTCTCTAGGCCTTTTGGTAGACCTTCTAAAAGTTATTGTTGAGGCGTACTTTCTGTTTGGTATTGAGGTTTTATTTAGTAAGGGAAATTCTTTTAGACTATCTAAAACGGGTGCCTCTTTCTCTGCAAGAGCAGAAAATGAATTCGTATTTTCTAAAAAATTTCTGGCTTCCCTATAAGGTATATTACTTTCGGCCATTATTTGCTTGTTTTTTCTTTTTTATATCGAGCGCAAAAATCGTGGTTGTTGGCTAAATGGCCAACACTTCCACAATTGACACATTTACTTTCGGCCTTTATACATCCTTTAACATCATGATTGTCCCTACACTTCTCACACCTTAAATTGCCCTTACATTGGTCTAAAAAGTGACCAAATCTCATGCACTTTTTGCATTGAATTACCCTCTGAATGTAAGCATGAACCTCACATCTTACATAATAAATATAAACGTAATTTGGTATCCGCTGACTCCTTATTGTGATTAGAACAGATTGTGTAGGTAAGTACTTTAACTCCTGTGTTTCTTTATCTATAGTTTTCCGTTTTAACCTTCTTATATCAACCATACATTTGCCCAGGTGGACCCCTAATAACCTCTTTAATCTCCTCTTTTGATATTTCAGTGTCAACCCCTCTAATAACAGCTCTTCTTTGTAACAGATATTTAGGTATGTAAATATTAAACCCTTTTTCTCTAATAACCTTAGATTTGATCAATTTATTCGCTGACATACCATTATTTAATTCAATCCTTAATCTATTTATGCCCAATTTTTTAATTCTTTCAATATTACTTGAAATTTCAGGGACATTCACATATAAGAGCTTACCAATTGACATGGGGTGGATCCTGGATATACCCTTTTTATCATTATTCAAACTCTCCACAATTACATAAAACGGACCCAAATCATTACTACTGTATTCCATTGGTACAGATGCTACACTATTATTTTCCCCAGTATCACTTACGTGTTCATTTCTTATTTCCACTGTGTGAACACCCATTTCTATATCTGGTGGGATTCCCACCTGCCTCCTACTATTGTCGTTCATGTTCTAAGAAAAACAAACAAAAATAAAAAGAGAAAGATATTAAAATTATATAAAAATTAATGAAAAAAAAGTATGACTCTTTATTAGAAAGAAAAATAAATAAATAAAATAAAATTCACTTATATACACACGTAAGAAGAAAAATAAAAATGAAAACAAAAATAAAAAACTTCTTTTAAAAGAAAAACTCAAAAGAAAAGCTAGAAATAAGAAGGAAAAAAAATTAAATAAATCTTTTATATAAAAGTAAAAGAAATATTAGAACAGCCTGTTTGTTTGTCCGTAGTGTACTTTGGTCCGCACTCCACGGTTGCCAACACAGATTGATCATCAGAGACATTTTCCGTGGTAGCCTGCTTCGTTTTGTGGTCATCGACCGGTTTCGGGCGTTCGCCCCACTCAGGATGCGTTTTTCAGACAGTGTGCCAACACAGACTTGCACAGAGCAAACTTAGTTTTCACACTCAGCAGGCTACCACGGAAAATGTCTCTGATGCTTTCCAGCTCTGCGGAACCAACCACCACAACAAACACAGATTGATATGAAGATCCCGTATTAGCTACTTGCAGCCTGCAGGCTCACCTAAATTCACTTCCACAATGATTCAACAAATGAGGAATCAAAATCAGTACTGAAAAAAGCAAAACCACTTCTTGCACTCTCTTATGACTCACTAATGACCCATTTTATTATGACAATGTCGCCTTAAACCCAGTACATAAAGTTCGCTACTTGGAACTATACTTGGTCCGACGCCTCACCTCAATCTATGTACCAGACCTTAGCGGAGGCGTCACTTGAACCTTACAAAATGCTGATACGATTACTTGACAAAGGACCTAATCTTAATACTTACCAACAAGCAGATAATCTACAAAGTTTTAAACCATTTGGGCTTACGGTGCTAAACTGTGGGGTTCAACGAAACGATCTAGTTATAATCGTATCCAAACACTCCAACTCTAAATCCTCTCCAAAATCGTTATAGCTCCTTTCTTTGTTTGCAATCCATCCAAATCAGGCACCGTTACAACAAATTTCAAAACAGTTTATCCTCTTGTCCGTGAACTTGCATCACTCACTAACCCCATAAATTTTCTCGAAGACTAAAAGGTCAGAGGTCTCGTGATTTCCTTATTGAGTGAATTGGAGTTTCAATACTGTGTGGAACCTATGCTCCTGTCAGTAGATTGACCAGGTATCAGATTTCGTAAAAATCATCCTTAAGGTCAGGCAGAAACTTCTGCAGTATCTCGTCACGCAGGGCTTGCGCAGGCATTTAACAAAATTTGTTCTTATTGTCCTATGACCACCGGTGGTATAGAGGACATTCGGCGCCCTGCTTGCCAGATTTGATGTAGAAATAATATTGTCACCTAGGATGGCAGGGAGCGATTGGCATCCATCACCCCAAAGTGGTAGAGGGCACAAAACGGTGAACGAACAAGTCCTAATCGGCTTTTGGAGATAGTCGTGTCCATTATTTGAATCTGAAAAGATCCATTGAGCCTCGCCACTGTATCAATCTAGTATACCTACTGCGTTTTAGGGGTGGGTGAGAAGTTATAGAACAAAATGCTAATTCTGCAGAGAAAAATTATAATTTAAGAAGAAGAAGAGATTTTAAAAATGTTGAATGTTGTTAGAGAGAAAATATTAATTAACATATTCTTCTTAATTCTTCTTCTTCTTAATTAAATAACAGGAGGAGAAGAATTACTAAGTTTACAAACTTTATTAGAGTTACAACAACACCAAAATCTGATTGTCTTCTTTTAAATGTTTATGTTAATAATTCAAAGAAATTCTTCACAAGTGTCAAGGGAAAAAGTGTAATATATCGAGTGTGTTAGTAGTCTGTAGATTGTATGTAATTCAGTGTACATAAATAAGATGTGCAATGGCTGAAAGTACTCATGAGCAGGACGATATGTAGTAAAGAGTTATTAATGATATATTGCCTTAACAGCTACTCCATACATTGAGCATATATCTTGGAAGCGGTTGTACCATTTGGGCCTTTTATTTGGAAGGAGACTTTCTTTTTATGCATGTCAACGCTGCATACTTCGAATGTTGTTAAAGGCTATTTGGATATGGTTTCAGTTCCGATTGTTAGAGTGGCTAGCATGCATTTCTAATCTAATCCGATAGAACATTAATGGGATGAGATTTCAATACGAATACAACGTCGCTCAGGCTTGTAGAGATTCTGCAAGATCTGAAGACAGTTTTGCGGGAAGCATATGAAAATATGACTCGGGACTCGAGTTTCGAAACCACATAAATTCAATGTCAAGATGTGTGCAAGCCAGGATTAATACAATCTAGGTGAGAGTTAAAAAAATTATTTCTGTTTTTGTTTGTCATATTCCTCCTTCCCCTTATTCCTTTTTTTATTCTGTTAAATGTTAAAACAATGAAAACAAATAATTTCACAACGAATTAAAAAATTAATGGTGGCGTCTTCTTTGGCTCTCAGTGTATATATTTCCGGTAGTAAACTGTAATTTGAAAATCCGAATAATTCCTTTCCTTAATATGTGGATAGGTCGGCATTGCTGGATAACATCTGGTATTCTGTCCATCGTAGCATGCATATTCCTTTTATTCCTGACCAGGTTCGGATTTTCACTTATCGTGAGAGCAAATTCACCAACTTCGGATAGAGAGTTCACTTCTACGCAATGTTTCTGTTTACACTCATACTTGTTGGTTTGTTGATTGTATGTATTTGTGGGAGGTTATAGGTTATGATCTGTTCCTTTCCTCTTAGGCAGAGTGGACAATAAAATGTCTTTTTTTGTTTTTAAATTGTAATAATAGGTTATTTTAAACACTTTTTTAATGGAATTCACTAACAGATTATATAAGAATTTTTTGTTGTTGATTTCAGTCATCACAGGATGTACAGATGGAATTGGTAAAGAGTTTGCCATACAATTAGCAAGTAAAGGAGTAAACATTTGTCTCATCAGTCGTAGCGAAGAAAAACTGAAAAATACCGCTAAGGAAATAGGTAATAAGGAAATAGTGTAATTAAATAGTAATACTTTAGATTCACTGGTAAGTATTAGTTCTATACTCCAAAGCATAGGTATGTAGTTAAGTCGATATTTTACTCTTAAAAACCACAAATATAGAAGAATGCTAAAATATTTCTAGATTGATGATTTCTGAATTTCATGTTATCTATAAAATAGTAACTTCTTTTTTAAATAATTTTTTGGGTTTTAAATGAAATTTCTCTTTGGATAACGTTAATTTGAGTAAGAAAAGAAACTTTCAGGCAAAGAAGTTTAGACTAAAACATAACAGTAAAGTAAGCCTATATACCTTTTATTTTAACCTTGCTAATTATTCTCATAGCTTGAACACTTCACCACAATTGATGTATTTCCATACTATAAAGTAACAATAATTGAAGTAATGTCTTTACTTGATACTTAATTAAAACCCATTTTCAGCGAAAGGTTCATATACGAACCATTATTTAAAACATTTAAAAAAAATATTATTTAACAGGAAACTGTGTTTAGATTTTGACTGTGTCTTTATAAAGGTTTCTTATAACTGAATTAATTTTTTCAAAACAAAATGCTTCTTATTACTTACTCCATCTATCGTTGAATTATTGAAAAATTGCAGACAGGAATATGGTTTAAGTAATTTTTTATTTTTTCTAAAAAAAAAATTTTTTTTTGTTTACTATTTTGAGGATTTTTATTCTGGAGGGTTCATTAATTATAACGGATAAGTTCTAAAAATTATTATCATAGATTTTATTAATTAAAAATGGACCGAAGCTTAATGGTGCGTTAGCGAACCATTGGCCGAAGCCGTTGCACATCGATTTCTCAGTAGGCTTGCCTGTCAGTGCAGGCTTACACTTGTTTCAGCAGTTACAAACATGTTTCTCTAATATCGATATCTACACTTTTACAATATAACATTCATTACATTGTCAGCTATTGTTCAGCAACCAAGTGTTACATTTTTGTTACTGATTTTTTTTTTCTTCAACTTTTTTGGAAAATACGTACGGAATAAAGCCGTTATCAAACGTACAGAGGTACGATAGAAATAACAGAAAAGATGTTATGATACCTCAGCCGAATGCGGTAACAATATATAATAAGAATATGGGTGGAGTAGATCTTCATGATAATGTGATCGCCAATTACCGAATAAAAATTAGAGGTAAAAAGTGGTGGTGGCCACTTTTTATCAATCTTCTAGATAGCATAGCTGTAAATGCATGGAAAATTCACTGCCTTACTTCAAATAAAATGTCACAGATAGAATTTAAGTCTATTGTGGCTAGAACACATGTTTTAAGGGCAATCATACAAAATAATATATTATAGAATTTGTGTAAATACAGTAAAATTTTTATTTCTTGTTTGTATTTAAGTAAGTAAACGTGTGCGAAATGGAAATTTAATTTAGTATAAATGCTATTGTTAAAATATACCTGAAAATCCTATTATCCCCACTGAGACAATGGTTTCAGCCAATGGTTCGTATACGAACCATTTTATTTTTAATTTCCGGTTGAAAATAAAAAAAAATAAAAACGTTTTTTTTATAAATTTAGATGTTACCTAATCAGTGAAAAACAAAAAAAAATGAAAATTTAATTTTTGATATACCTGGCCGAATATGGGTTAAGCACTATCTCATTTCTCGGAAAGTTAAAGCGTTTAAAATATTTGTGAAATACTTTTTTTTTTGTATTTTGTTATTTCAAATACGTTAGGTTAACATGAAAGGGACCAAATAAGTCCAAGAACGTCCAATTGGCCCTTGACAAATTGAAATTAATTTGTAAATATATAATTTGTATTTGTCAATATAGAAGATAGTTACGCTGTGAAGACAAAGTATATTGTAGCTGATTTCTCTTATTCCGATGTATACGACAACATAAAGAAGAATTTGGCTGGAATGGACGTTGGAATCTTAGGTTAGAATATAATGCATTACTTTAAATTAACACAATAGAAAAAGTTTAATTAAAAATTGAGAAATACTTTACAATGAGAAACTTATTTTAAAATAATTTTATTAATACAATTACCATATGGAGATAAAATTGTTGATTTCTACTTTCTCTTTCTGCTTTGTGATCGTGCCAATTTCCAAAATTTTTTTCACCAAGAAATTCTAGTTTTTCCGCTCTTGAATACAAACGAAATGTTTGTTTCGTGAACTCATAAACGAAAAATCAAAGATAATTAAATTTTTTTTTCTTTGGCTTGCGACTAACAAAGATATTTCTGTCCTCCCATATTCTAGGACGTATTTAACCTACTCTAACAACGAGTAGGTACTCAGGCTTCTTAACCTTCTCCTGGTGATAGTATTGCTATATGCTAAGAATTGTGTTGATGTCACCACCATCTCCCTATTGAATCTGTTGCTGGTGCTATGGCGACTTACGCCCAGCTACATAAAAATTCCTATTTCTATTCTAGACTTTTCCTGATCATAATTGCCCAGACAGGTCTTAACCTTTCTACACCCTGGAAAGGCTCTCCTGAACAGTTTCTGGCTTGTTATTTTTCTCATTTCTTAGCTCTTCAGGACGTCTAATGAACAGATCCTTTCCTTGCCAGGGTATGTTATCCCGCTAGGTACCACCAGGCAAGAAGAGCAAAATCTGTTAAAGAGATGAATTGCTTGAGCGATTTTTGTTTCTCTCTCTCTCTACAGCATCATCAACGAACTACTTAAAAACTTTATTTTACTAAATACACATAAAAATTCCTATGACTTTTGTTTATATCAACTTTCTTGAAAACTTGATTTTAAAAATGGTTTGGGTTTTCCAGTGACTTACACTAAAGAAAGTCATTTCAATATAAAGATAGTTTCTAACAAATGCTGCAGAGAATTCATTTAGGGTTTGCTAAAATTTGCAATTTTGAAATCGGTTATTTGGAATGTGCGTTGTTATCGAATAATTTTTTCATTTACTTGTTCTCGACAATGATTCCGAATGATTTTCTTCAAACTTGTTTCACTTCTACTGTCTTCACCATTACTAACTACCCGTAAAAAATCACCTATCACTTGTATTTATAGTATTTCTGAAAATGAAAACATGAAGAAGATTTTAGAGGAGTCGCGGACAATTGAATACAATGGGTAAATGGGTTGATCTCTAAACTTCCATATCAGTACTATACACGGTGCTACCATGTATTAAAGGCAGTTAAACATTTAATAAATGTTCTTGTCAAGTTCGAAGCATATTTGTCAATTACAGTTTGATAATTGCAGCTAGAGGAAGGAGTGTAATTGTTCACAACACAATTTTTTTTTAATTATGGATCATCTCGAAAGATAATTATTCACTTATTCGAATTTAATTGAATCGTGCACCTGATTATGATGTTAATCTCAACTTGCCGTCAGCAAAAATTTTATTTGGTGGTTATATACACAAAATAATAAATATAATTTTTTCCCCCAAATTAGTAACCAATTTTTTAAGAAGTAAACTTAATATGTATCAACAAAATAAAATGAATTTTTCTATTTTGGCATTGATTAATTTTCTAATATCCTGATCAGTGAGTAGTGCCCCGGATTCATTTTTAGCATGCAGTGGCAAAGGTAAAATTGGGCGAACGTGATGAATTCTGATACTGGTCAGATGATTGAGCCATTTGTTACTGTAATCTAATGTGTTAGTCCATATTATAAATAAAATTCAATTTCGATATAAGTACTATCCACTCACAGCCAAAATTTATTTCAGTAAACAATGTCGGTGTATTTGCTGAACGTTTAGCACCGTTCTCTGAACGAGACGAACAATTAATAAGAAGTCATATCAATATTAATATATTGCCTCTTACAATGATGACATACATTGTGTTACCATGTATGAAGGCAAAGAAACGTGGGCTCATTATAAATATGTCCTCATTATCTGATGGTTTACCTTTCTCAGTCGCAACAATCTATTGTTCCAGCAAAGTAAGTAATTCTAAATAATTTGTAGATATATATGTATGGTTAATACATTCAGCATATGCTACATTTGCGAGCAAACTCACAGCATCATTGCCTTATCAACGCTATAATAGTTTAGCAATTTCTGGCAAAAGTTTCCTTTATCGTTGTCTTACTTCAATTGTATCTTACTTTATTTATTCATTTATTTATTTTTTTTATTGGCATTAGCTTTTCACCATAAAGCCAGAGACTATGTTAGTTTAAGCAACCACTCACTTTTAGCTCTAGAAATTCTGTTGTTCTGTGTCTGTGCTCTTGGAACTCTTAACATTTAAAGAATTTAAATAGCTGGTAATGGTGACTAACACTTAAAAACAAAGATGGATTTGGGAAACAAATAAGGCTATACGGTTGCTGCACCTGAGACCACGGCAAGATCTAAAAACTAACTTTTTATACAGATATGGTGGGTGTCAGTATGCTGGATCGTACCACAAAAAATGTCATGAAGAAAATTGCCCACCCGGGGCAATTTTATCATTGGTGGTGGCTATCATCTCCAAACATGGTTTTATTGTGGGAATCATCTCTTAGCATTCACTCATATACATCAAACACTTATGCATTCATTCGCTCATGCTGGATTGTCTTTGAATAAGTTTATTCTGTTAATATGTGCTTGCAAGTAGAAGTGGCCAGCTAGCGTGTTTAAAGCAGGAACTCCTTATTGCAGCCAAGGCTAACTTTCCATTTGCTAAGGCCTGATGTTGATCTTTGCTGCTGTAGCTAACCATGGAATTGAATCTTCACTTGTTTGCTGTGTGATTTCAGAAGGAATTTGCTCTGAACCTTCTTTTTTTAAATTTTACCTGGCCGTCTGATATCATTTAAATATTTTTTGTCCACTTGTACAGAATTACGTTATTGCTCAATTCCAGAATAGTGGTTTGCAAGCTTTCATGATTCCCGTCATCCGGCTTGGGTATGCCAAAAAAAGATTAAATTATTTTTTCTGTGTCATATTTCTAAAATTTTCTGTTGTTTAGTCACAGTTTCTTTTAATTCTTGATTTTTATTTTTTCCTCCTGCTTCTCAAAAATTAATTGAGCATTACCATTTTCGTTTCTTTTTACAAAGCTCATTTTAATTTTTTAATCTCCCTCTTAAATTTCTCGAACATTTTGGCTAGTTCAGACAATTCTACAATAATTGTATGTATGTAAGTCTCTTATTTTTTCGGATAAATTTTTCTTGTAGTGTATTCCGAACTGTCACGTTCACCAGTATACAGCAATTAGCTAATTAACGACCCTAGTGAATATTATTTAATAGAACTCAACGGAACCTTGATCAAAATTGGTGATGACTGTATAGATAAATAACAAACTGAGTATAATCAGAGAAAAAAAAAACAGTAGGGCAATGGACTAGTACAATGACCTTGAACTTGTACCGACTTAAGATTTCTATTTATTATTGCTTGTTTTTATGATATTAGACGAGCCGTTAAATCTTAAAACTCTGTGTGACATCACAACCAGGTAACGTTAGCTTATCAACTTCTAACGTTAAGTGGTAATTCAAAACTCGAAGCTTACATACATAAGCAGACATACCTGAACAGTTTCCAATGAACGAAAATTAATTTTTAGGCCTCTCTAGTTTGAATTGTATAACCACAAGTTCTACCTACAAAACATCTAATCTTAATCACAAAGTTCCAATAAACAGAGAACTTGTGGAGATTACCATCTTCACTATAGATATCCTAGAAATTTACATTACTTTTTGTTGATTTCTTTTCAGTTTTCTTAGGAGTATTTTAAGGCGAGTTGTTTAGCCTTCAATCTTAATTCAACTAAATGGACATACGACGACCTGTATTCTAAAATAAATTATTAGTTCCGTTGTTTTGCTTGCATTCCAATCGATTTTCAATCATAAGACGCAGGGGTTTCCGTTATTATTAAAATAAAGCAGACTTCTCGTTTTCATCAGCTGAGCTTTCGGTCAATTTATTTTTCCCACCTCAGGGTGAAATATGATGTTTGGATGAATACGTTAAACTAAACTACATATGTAGAACATTGGCCAGGCTTGAAAGTACACAGAAACTTGACTGAAAGAACGATGTCTGCTTTTCCCTAATGACCATAAACTGATTACTCTGCGTCTGAAGAACTTAATTGTTAGTAATTAATAGAGGTGCAAATATATTGAGCTTAGCCTTAGATTTTTGCATGAATTGTATCAAGTTCACTAGAATTTTAATATCATAAGATTTATTAGTCCTATTCCTAAAGAAATGGGAATAAAAAACCTTTTATTTTCAGCTGAAAGAGATTATTTGTTAAATTAGTTAATGTACATACCAATTATCACTAGTGTAAGGATTCTTACTAACAATAGTGCCTTCGATCCGACGTTATACGAAGTATAGATTAAATGTAACATTTCATTATATTAAATAGTATTAATATTTAATATGCTTTAGATATGATTTTTTTTTTAATTTATATATATGTATATATATTTTACAGGCTTTTATGTCAATGTTTGGAAAATGTGTGAGCCAAGATTTGAATAAGCACAACATACAGATGACTACGATATCTCCTGGGTTTGTTCTAACTAAAATGGCACTTCAATATTCAACGACTGTATCATTAGCCAGAAAACTTTTACCATTTTTCGTTCTAAGTACAGATAGATTCGTTAATAGTACATTCGTTACACTTCGTTCTGGTAGTAATTACAATTGTGGATTTATTGGTTTCCATATTTATGGGGTGAGTTATTTGAAAATTTATTGGTTTAAATTAAATTTAAAACTTAAGCGCAGAGCTGTATTTTTTAACTTAGGCTTCTTTCCAATTAGAATTGCCAGAGAAAAATCTGGTGTCAAACATTGATACAACTTTCTCTTATACAGTTCCAACAGTGAAAAATTGTCCACTTCAACTGTAACAACTGCAATTGTTGCCATATGAGAAAGTTGTACCATATGTTTTCCAAATATGGATTTCGTTTCTTAATAAAAAGCCCTTATGTGGGCGTACATTATGTCAGTTTATTTCATTATAATATTTATTGTACCTTAATTAATTTTAATTCTTTTACAGGCAATACTGAGATGTACTCCAACTTGTCTGATAGAAAAAATTATTAGAATTATAGAAAACCAATAAAGAACTAATATCAAGAGGATTTAATATGATTACCATTGTAAAAAGAAAGGTGTGTTTAATTAAAATTATTAGTAATGTACTTGATTGTGCACTGAAGAGAAATAAAAAATAAGGAGAAAATAGTATTCAAATTGCACTATCGGTGCTTTCAGTATTCTAGTGTTATTTAAGGCGAGCTGTTTGGCCCTCAATCTTATATTCTACTAAATGGACATAGGACAGTGAGCCTCTACATCTCACTGTCCGCTGATGGGCAGTGTTTCTGTAGCTAGAGGACATTGCTGGGAGGCCGGCAGTGCACTCAGAAGAATCCCGGATCAAGGATCCCCGGGGCACAGTAGATCTTTCAGTCGCAGTGTAATAATCCGCTATGACAATCTACATCTAATGAGAAATTAGCAACTCAGAGAGAAAGAGAAAGAGAGAGAGAGAATAGTGACGCAGACTAAGCGAGAATAAACTGTGACGTCAAACGATGATATAGACAGATTAATAATACGTGATAGATGATGTAAAATGATCCTATCAAGTTATATTTGGACTTATCTCATATAGGAAATCTTGACGTGGAAACTATGGCGAAGCTTGTTTCCCAAACATGTGACTAACCTCTAACTTTGTCAGAAAAGCAATGGCGTGTTCGTTAGCGAAAGTGGTGTTTTCTTGTGTTTTTGAAAGCAACTATTGATGAAGTATGATAAGAGCTATTACAGTAATTTCTACCATTGAGAGCTATACCATGGAATTTCTACCAAATTTTTACTGAACATAGCCTTCTACTTTATCTTGGCAGTCTATATTGGTTGAGGCTATGTAGAAGAGACAAAAAGTTTCATTTTTATGTTTCTTGATGGGTTATAAGACATGTTCATCTTGATGATATGACAATCTTTTGTACAACTACATTACCTATAGCATTCACTATTCAAGGTAATTGTATACTTTTTTTTTTATGGCGTTCCCCCAAGTAAGTTTTAATTCCGGTACTCTGTCCCTGATTAAGTTTTAATTCCGGTACTCTGTCCCGGATTAAGTTTTAATTCCGCTACTCTGTCCCTGATTATATATACTGCCTGATTATCACATACGGCCCTAACTAAGATTTTCCACTATCTGGCTGAGATAAAAATAATTATACTGAAAGAAATATTGTGGCGGGAATTTCTTAGTTCGTTTTACCAGATCAACGTGTTATAAATTTTTATTTATTTATCAACATTCTGATCGCCACTAAGGTACCATCAGAACAGATTTAGAAACCGTTATTAAACTAGGTCATTGAAATGACGTTGTCGACTGGCATTCAAGCAGTCCTTCAATTTAAAACTACTGTTTTTTCTTTAAATAAGCCTTTGAGCGCAAAGATTAGGAAACATTTTGTTGGTATTGCTTTTGTATCATCGAAATGCTGTACCAGCATCTGCATAAATGTGATTCAGATTTCAGTTTAAGATCATTAAGTTTTATAAATGATTCTCAATCATATATAGTAACGATAATAAATTACATCAAGATCATTATTATTAAAGCGTATTTAAATTAATATGAGTTTTGCTTTCATTTAAAAAAAGTATAAATCAATTTTGACATTAATCAGTGTATGTTGTGATTAAACTTAAATAAGAGCTGCTACTATGGTAGCTTGCACACTTTTATGTAGTAAATATTTCTACAATATATACTCGCTACAGATCTGTGTTTTCTGAAAGTTATTATTCAACAAAATGTTCCCAATCCTTTCCTATGCCTAGACTTGGATGCCTGTGCCTTGGAAACAGTACTTCTAATGAATATGATATCTTCCTGCCAGCATTAGTGAAATTTATTTCCTTTGCAAGCAGTACTCATTATTTATTTATTACTAGATATTTGCATTTATTATATATTGTTACTTATATTGAATAGTTTATTGTAATATTATAAATAGTTTCCCTTTAGTAGTCTATAGTTTATCTATAAGTCAAGATTCGTTTATTCTTTTTATTTTGTACGCTCCCCCTTTTTAATTGGTAATTCTTATTATTAAATTCATAGTTTTATGCATTTTCTGCTATATTCTCTCTTATATTTGTATATGGTTTTGTTTGCTGTGTTTGTATATAAATATATTTGCATAATGTCATTATCTATAAATGCTATTATTTTTATATTCATACTTTTTGTACATTCTATTTATTATTATTTTATATGTTCTATTTTTTCTTCTTTCCTAACTGTAGTTTTTAAATAGTGAAGCATTCTACATATTACAAACTAAAATGTTTACAGCCATTCATATCCGCACTCACTCATCTCCATTAGATCTAGAACTTATTGGCAATCGATCGCTTAAGGAAACTAAACAGACTATATACAAGCGCTTATGATAGCCAGCGCTTACCGGACGGTATCTGAGCCAGCCGTGCTATTAATCGCAGGGGTGATCCATTTTGTTCTTCGGGCCAGTGAGGGTCTGGGGGTTTGGGAGAGCCGGGAGACGGTGTTGAGGGCCATTCTCGTCCGGCGGGTCCATGGGACTGGGTGGCTACCTTTGTCCGAACGGTCCTGTGGATGACGTTGTAGAAATGATGCCTCGACCTTCCGAGGACGGGGTCGAGCTAGGCCAGAGGCAGCCGCGGTGACTTTACAAGGCACCATCCCGAAGTAGTACCAAAGATTCATAGGCAGTTCCAGGGTGGGCAATTGCATGTGAAGGAGGGGGAGTTTTCAGTGGGGTGCAAGTCCCACTCTTTGTGCGTAGGCATCCCACCCGCCACAAAAAAAAAATATACAGTTTATTACAAATTATAAAATTGTATTTGTTCAGTAAAGAGCACCAGACCCTCACTATCTGTGCCTAATTATACAACTATATCAGGGTGTCCCATTTTAACGGGCTACTTTTGAAATAACTTTTAAACGAAACAAATATCTAAAAAGTGAACATAACGTTTGCTGAAGTATTTTCACTCTAGTTTATGATGGTGTCAATGTTTTTGATTTTATTGACGACTTAAACTTTAAATCGGTGGTTGAAAGTGGCGATTTCCTTTCGACCCCCTCTTTTTACTACTGTATTGAAAACTATTAAAAAAAAAAATGCCGGTAATTTCACTTCAATATTTCAAACTGTTCCCAATATATTTTCCACCATAAAGATTCAATTTTCTTCGTTTTTCCTATTTTTCTGTTTTGTAAACTAAAATTAAAAGCGGATTTTCTTATTGACTTCGAATAAAAAATTCGGATTCTGTCTAAACAGAACATGGCAGCCCTTCTTCAGGGATAGGAGAGAGAAAAAGGAAAGGAAAAAATAATTAAAGGTTTATTAGCAACTACATCGATGGAAGGGCAGCGAGATGGGAGACGTGGATATCGTCACCTGCCAGCCAATCATAGGCTTGGAAGGGAAATTTAAGCCTTATGTGGGTTCATATCAGTGTTGCTTTGTATTCGTTGCAATATTTGCTGAAGAATCCTAAACCATACTTTCTACTACATATATTTGAGGCAAATTTACATTACAAGTTGGACAGGTAATTATGGACCTTACTAAAACTTTTCTGCTACACAAAAAACACAGAGACATTTTTAATAAAATTGCTTTACAATCAATTAAAAAAGAAATAGAACGAGCATATTGGCATTTCAACGAAATCAACAAAAATAACACACAGCAATTAAACATCACCATGTATTCAATAGTTTGTGAGTGTAATTTGCAATATTTAGGACATACACAAAATGTTTTAAAGAATAGAGCAATACCGCAAATCAATCAAATACAAAAACATCTCGGAAACAGCACTTATCAAACACCACAAAAATACAAAACATAATTTCAATTCCGAAAAAAACAACAGTAATAGATAAAGAAAGGAACTTAAAAAAACGAAAAATACTAGAAGCATTACACGTATTTATAAACTTGGAAAAAATAGTGAATGACCGTAAAGAGTGCGCTTTACTTAAAAAGTTAAAATTTATTCCAATCTATTAAACAATTTAAAAACTCACATATAAACTAAATAAAAATTTCCTCAACAACATCTCCTTAACATAAAATAATGTATAATAAATTAGCAAGCTGCACTCTTATAACCTTATATTCAAGCTGATATAAAAGCTAACTGTTGGGGAATTAATATGAGTGAGACTTTCGAAACTTAAACAAACACTTTATTTAATGAATAAATATACATAGAAAAATAATAGTGAAACAACCAGTAGAATTCAAACAGTATAACAACATCTGTATTTTTAACCTCTTCAAAAACATCGATTAATGCATAATCGATTATACAATTCTCCAACATACTCCCACCTTGGAATTCTCCAACATACTCCCAACAACAACCCAGTTTATTTCTCAACAAGTTCAGAACAAATTAAGAAAAATAACAAATTAATCACACCATTGGTTCAAAAATATAAACACAATAGTAATCAAAATCAATAAGAAATAAACGGATAACACGAAATACTCAGCATCTATAGGCGAACCTTTCTCCCGCAACGAGTTTCCGCTTCACAGTGATACAATCTATCTTCTGGACTTTGAGGCTTGTTGTGATTCTTGTTTTTCTTTCTGCTTAACTGTTGAGTGCCTTTCCTTAAATTATCTGGAGTCCCACTTGAAGAACCGGAATTATAACAAACTTCCAAGGGGTATATACGCTGAATTGGCCGGGTAATTCTACCCTCTGAGGTCCTTAGACGAACTACACGACAACGATCATCCTTTCCACTAATCAATCCTTCAACGATAGCTAATGGCCAATCTAAACGTTTTTTATTATCCGAGCCAATTAGAACTATCTCTCCTTCTCTTGTATTTTTACATTCTTTAGAGAAAAGGATGAGTTGCCCTAGATATTCGACTCTAAATCTTGTTCTAAGTTCTTGTTTCAGACACGATATTTCAATCTGCGACAAAACACAATTAAATGTAATTGCTCAAAATCAGGAGTTCCTCCCTCATTTACCTCTCCTAAAAACATTTGAGGAGTTATGGCCACAGGATCTTCACAGTTCTCTGATATGCTAGTAAGTGGCCGAGAATTCACCATAGCTTCACATTCGCATATCAGTGTGTACAACTCATCATGTTTGAGGCACGCTCTCCCTAAATTCTTCTTCAGAAGTACCTTCACCATACCAATCATCCTTTCAAAAAATCCACCCCACCAAGGGGCAGAAGGAGGATTAATCTCCATTCAGTGGGTTCTGCGGCACTATGAGCTGCTATCTTTCTCCAGCTCACATTACTTAACATGTTATTGACTCCTCTAAAATTAGTACCATTATCTGTAAATATGGTTCTAGGTCGTCCCCTCCGTGCGATGAAACGTCTCAATGCCAGCAAAAAATCCTCTGCTGATAAGGATAAAACCAGTTCTAGATGAATGGCTCTGTAAATCGCGCAAGTGAACAACGTCAACCAAACTTTACTTCCGTCCTTGAGATACTCGCCCCGCCAAATCAATCCCTATGACCTCAAAAACGCGGGCGCAGCGTACCCTATCTTCTGGTAAGGGTGGCGCTTCTGCTTCTAAATTTCTTGCAGCAAACCTTCGACAAATAACACACTTTTTTACAATTCTTCGAACAGTTTGCTTACCTCTCAATACCCAGTATTTTTCCCTCAACAAGTTGAGGAGATCTTGTCCCATTAGATGTCCATTTCTAAATTTGCCTCCTCTATCAGACGTTCCACAATTATATGATCTCCAGGCAAAATAATCGGTGCCCGAAAATCGAAGGAATCTTTTCTGGCCCAGATTTTGGTTCTAACTCGAACAAGCCCTTTCTGATCTACCTGAGGCTTTAGCCTTCTAATTTTCTTATCCTCTACTCCTTCAAGCGATTCCATTTGAATCAACTTCAGCAACTTCTCAATATATCCGTTTTTTAAATCAGTTACCCACCTGTAGCCTGTAGCCAGAGGGATAAGTCTTTTCTACAGTGTGCATCACATATTACTATATATTTAATTAACTATAACATTTAATATATAAAGATTTTCTCACACAGGCCTGAAATAAAAATTATAGAAATGAAAAATAAAATACTCTAAAAGTAACATATCCAAAAAATCTAAATAAGGGTACACGTGGTGCTTCTATATATATTAACGCAGATTCTATTTCAATCTAAGTAGAATAAAAATGGCAAGATGACAGTAACAAATTAAAAAAATTTGATTACAATTAGAAAATAATAAGGACAAATTTATGGAACAACTGATACACATAAATATTATAAACCCATAAAGGTGAGTGTTTGAATTAATTTGTGGGCAAAAAATGGTAAAAACATTTTGGTATTGTAATTTTATCTCTATCAAATTTCTACTTTGTGAAATCTAGTTTCAGATACATATGTAACACAGATTACCTTTTGATAATGGCATGTGGAATGCCGAAACGCCAAGGGAAAGAAAAAAAATATTATTTTATAATATTTATTAAATAAACAAACTGAGGCTGTAAGTGGTTCTAATTTATTAAACACGCCCAGAAAATTATATATAAAGAATAAAAACAGCCAATAAACCAAACAATTTTCAAAATAATTATTTAATATAATTATAATCTATAATGTTTATTATTTCTCCTCAAAGTTGTACATATTTCAGCATATTATGTTTAGTATGTAAGATGTAGATGAGGAGATAGATATGTAATATATATTTAGATGTATCTTTTCAACTTTTTATTCTTATATTATATATTTTTTTATAATTGTATTATGTGTTTATTGTTTTGGTTTGCTTTTTGTATTTATTATTACGAATATTGTAAAAAAAAGGCGTTTGCCCGTATAATGATATAAATAAATAAATCATTATTACATTTTGGTTTGATTTAATTTTAGCAGTTTTATTTTATCTTTAATTCTAGGATATAGAACCTGTTTTTTATATTATATTATTATTATTACTATGACAATCATGAATTTTTTTTACATGCAGAACAGAATGCAATCAGTTAATGAGCTCAGCGGCCATGAAATGAAAATAATGTTTTGTTTTTAAATTTAATGTAATATGTGTTGGATTAATGTTATTTTCTCTTAATACTAGAAAATAGATAACGTAAATGTTACACACAAAAATAGAACATAAATTATGGAGAAACACAGACATAAGAAACGCACTTCCGACATTTCGGCTTAATTTTTTTCAAATTAATTAATTAAAGATATCACCAACTTTGTCATTAGGGCATGGATCACATTTAGGGGTCGTGTTCCTTTATTAACTTGGACCTTTGGAATATCTATCATTGGACGATTTGTTACTTTGACAATTAGAGGATCCTCCACACAAGCCGCTAAGTTACACAAGTAAAATCCTTACTACCTTGTGTGAAGGGCCCTCTGCCCTGCAATTAATGAATGTACTAAGTGAAAACCAAAACATAACACTAGCTTCTTTATATAGAAGTACACCCCACGAAACATTACACATACACTTTAAGTACATCTCTCAATTAAGGTACACTTTAAGTACATCTTTAAGGTACACTTTCATTCAGATAGATAGTGGGAGAAGTGCTGACAAAATTAAACAAGGTTAGTTGAACGAGGTGATCTAGCGTATTATTAATTTATAAACTTCTAACTAGTTAACATGCTGGTGGTCAGTAACGTATGTCTTATCTATTTTATTTGGTTTACAGTAGTTTATGTCTCCATAAAAATATTAAGTTCCCTATGGACAGTGACAAGGATATACATACTTCCTATTTTTAAAGAACCAATACATTTTAAACAATATGGCCAATGGGCAGGTAAATATAATTTTAAATTGTTTTATTTTTTTATTTATTAAATAAATTTGAAATTCTAACAATGCTTGTAATATGTATTAATATTATGTAAGTGTTTGTTTAACCATATATTCTACTGAAATGGTACTTTAGAAGAAAATGTAACTCTGCTGTTCACCACGGACCGACCAAAAAATAAGTTTAATGAAAATAATGGTAACCGTTTTCGAGAAAAATCCATAAAACTAAAAAAAACCCTTTTCTTTAAAATCGCACTTTTGGTTAACCGATTTTATTTAAATTTGGAATTGCATTACTAATGTGTATTAATGTAGCCGGTAGCTGGTAACACCATCTATTATACTGCTATAAATGAAACCATATACTGCACTTGAAAGGAAAGCATAAGCCACTCTTCCCCCCAGAACCCCTAAGAAATAAATTTTCTCGCGTAAATGTTTTAAATAAAAGTGATAGGCATTTATGTTTGTAGATAGTATATTGTCAAAGTTAAAGAAAATCGTAGGAGCCATTTTTGATATAATCACGAAAATCTGTTCAGAAACTATTCAGTAATAATAATAATAATAATACTTCATTGTGCTTGAAAATACAAATGATAAATAAAACAAAGTATTTTACGGCTTGGAATAATCCGTCAGCCGGGGTCGATATTACATTCAAATTCATATATACATAATAAAATAAAATAAGGAAAAAAAAAACAAGTGTATAAACAGAAAAAGAAGTGGCATAAATAGAAAGAAAAAAAAAATAACCAAAATAAAATAACTTTTGAGAACACAGAAATTAATAGGTGAATACCACAGTTTGGAAATTACATTCACTGTTTAGAAATTATATTATTAGGAATACATGTTTAGAAATTAAATTCTTGTATAACCTGATACCGTATATGACCAGCATGGCGAGCATTGAAAGTCTTCCTCCCAAGAACTACAATTTAGGTATATTGGTATAATAAACTAATTAGGAGATAAAACTTTAATGCATATTAGATGTTTATTATTAATTAGTGAGAAGTGAACTAAGTTTCTTGGTAGGCTAGACTTTATGCCAAGTAGCATACCACCCATTTCTTCGCTCGACCACACCGGCAGTTATACGCATGAAACACAGACGAGATTAAATTCTGGAAAATATTTAGTATATGAACAAAAATTTTCTTTTATAAAAAATGTTTAGTGAAAACAAAGTCATCAAATGACATGATACAATTTAGAACTTAGAAACTGATGTATTATAGGCAAGATGTACAGTTTAAGTTACAGTTGTTAAGTAGATATTGTTAATGGGCTATCTGTGAATATAGAAAAAACAATTGTAGTCCCTTTTCAAAAGTCTGGAAGGTTTAAAAATGTTAAACCATTTTCATTTAACAATGTATCTCTTCCAGTTTCTCACTCTTTTACATATTTAGGGGTTCCTCTTTCGTCATCAGGTAAATTCGCCAGGGCAGCCGATCCGAATTAAAAGTAATGTAGCAATTTCTAAAGTACTCAAAATTCTATCTTATTATAACTGTGACGTATGGCGAGCTAAAACTCTTTTATTCAAGTCGATGGTGACCTCTGTACTTTTACATTGTTCTGAAATCTTGGCTTCTGCATATTGTGATAAAATAGAGCGTGTTCAAGTTACGTTCTTCAAATATTCACTACACCTCCCACATAATACGCCGAGTGCATACGTCCGGCTAGAAACTGGCATGCCGCATTTGAAGGGTATTCAATAGAATGTTGAATTATTGGTATAAAATATTATCCGTTCCTGACCACACTCTTTTAAAGCAATGCTATAATCGTCTTGGTGAGCTGGGAAATAATAGCTTTATACCGTTCAATTGGGCTGCATCACTTGAAAGAAATTTGGGTATTATAGGGGCTCAGGATGTTTGGGATCGACAAGATGTTCATTCAGTTTAAATTAATCTAAGAGATATGAAGGAGAAACTAAAAAACAATTTTGTAAGTTTGGACATAGAAAAAGTTATAAATTGAAAATATAATAGTATTTTTAGAAACGTGAGCTCTTTGGGTCAAGAGGAGGAATATTTAAAGAGGAATAATATCAAAATATTGAGACTGTATGTCAACTCCGTTTATCTTGTGACAGTGGCCCTTCTATTTATATAAACAAGCAGAAAATTCAGTTTTGCCCAGATAAATTTTGTCCAACCTGTAGGTCTAATAGTTCTGATAATCTGCAACATTTCTTTTGGCTCTGCCCTTTCTATGATCTGTTACTCCATCAATATCATTATATTCATTCCTCTGATAACTGTGATCTATCAATATTATTCTCGACTACAAGTGTTATTAAACAAAAACATTTATACTTATTTACAATAAACGCTATCAACAAAAGAAATAGATTAAAAAATTGTTTACTATCCTGATTGTTGTTAACTTATATTCTTATGATCAAAACACTTTCTCTTATTATCTTTGCATTTGTCTTTTAATTAATTGAGATATTTTTGTTTAGTTAGGCAGGATATAGTAAATATGTGTCTGTTTAGTCTTTAGTCAAAAAAAAAAAAATTTTTTTTGTAAATACAAGTACTTTGTTTTGGTTTCCTTGTTTAGAAAAGTTTTAGTTTATTTTCTAATGTTTATGTTGCTTTATGTATGTTAATATTCTTAACATTAATTTTGGTACATTGTTTGTAATAAAATAGTTAAAACTAGTTAAGCCAACTCTCTTTGTAAAGATTGTATAATCTTAACAAATAAATAAATATTCAATATCAGATACCCTAGTAATAATTATATTTTCTTAATAATTTTTATTTTGTATATTTCGATAGAACTTAAAGCATTTTTATTGACCTAATTCAATTATGTTGCAACCGTAAGGCCAAAAAATGCAGTAGTGAACGTTCAAATATTGCTGATGTCCTTGGGTTACTCCTCTTGTTTGATCAAATATTATCCACATATGTATAAAAATATTTGTTGACCGTTGATGAATTATGTTATGAAGAAATTTGGTGAGGATCGGTCAAGAAAGAAACATTCGATTATGCTAACCTTTCGACAGAGTTATCTGGGTTTATCAAGGCTTTAATATATAGATAGTTGTGGATATGTGGAGAAAGAATTTTTAGTATGTTTATACACATTTGTTACATCGCAGAAACATAAAAAAGAAAATTAAAAGTTACTAGACACTTGACTCAAAACATCTACAGAAATAAATAATCATCCCCCTCCCCAATAAAAGACCCAAATGGAACAACCGCTTCCAGGATAATATGCTCAATGTATCGAGTAGCTGTTAGGGTAAGGTATCATTAATAACTCTTTACTACATAGCGTCCTGCACATAAGTACAACCAAAGCCATTCGCCATCTTATTTATTGTACACTCGGTTACATACAATCTATAGACTACCAATATCACTCGATATATTATACTTTCTCGCTTAACAATTTTGGAGAATTTCTTTGAATTATTAACCTAAAGATACATAAACATTTAAAAGAAAACACAATATATCAGATTTTTTTTTTATAACTCATATAAAGTTTGTAAACTTAGTAATTCTGCATTTAATCTGTTAATTAATATTTTCTCCTTTACAGCATTCAACATTTTTAAAATCAGTGTGGGAGAATTGATATTATTGTGTTCAGATGTATTTTTGTGCTCTGTGCTTTTTTTTAAAAACCACTGATAAAATAGAATTCTTAAATTGTTATAGAAATTATTATAAAAAATGATAGGTTAATTCTGGAGAAAATTATAAAAGATGGTTAGACCAAACTTGCACCCAATACCCAAGTGTTTATATCTAAACATATGAGCCCACGTTTGTATTATCTTTTTTAAAAAAAAAAGTATTTAAAACGAAGGGTAAGATGACGTATGTTTGGTTTAGAAATAATAGAATTTGGGTAAGAAGAGAACAAGGTGCTCTTAAATTGGCTGTCAAGTCTGAAAAAGGCTTTGGTGCGTTTTTGGATTATACTCCCTCAGCGATTTTCCCTGCAGAATCTGAATACGAAGAAGTGGAAACGGATAAATCAGATATCTCAAAAAGTAGCTTTTCAAAAAGGAAAAGAACTGGCAGAGCTCAACATCAGTCTATTAAACCTTATTTTTTAAAATCGAATATTTCAACCTCCCCGAAAAAAATATGAAATTACTGGCAATCTGACTATTGGATTAGGATTCTGGAATATCAATGGAATCAGCACGCTGTTCAACATGACCAACTCAGAATTCAACAAACTTTTAGAAATGGACATTTTGGGTTTTTGTGAAACATGGTTAAACTTCTTCTAATTTTGAATTTGCGCCGCTCACTTCTAGTTACGACTGTTATTTTAGAGATGCTCAGAAATCTGTTGGAAAAGGTAGACCTAGTGGTGGACTAATGTTTTGTTTAAAAAAAGGTAAGTTTTCAGCTGTTAAAACGTTGATTTCTACTAATAATTTTTTATGTTTATCATTAACGTATATGGAAATTAACGTATGTTTAGGGTTAGTTTATTGGCCACCAGGTTCGTGTAATGATTTTTTAATAGATTCTTTTTCGCATGATTTACATAATATTTTGGCTAATTGTGAAAATTGTAATTTAATTGTAGGGGGCGACTATAACGCCAGAATTGGCAATTTAAATGTACTTGGCCGTGAAATGTTTTAAATTATAACTTGTATTAAAACAGATGTTCTTTAGATAAATTAATAAACAAAATGGATATAAAACTCGTTGAGCTAATGGAATCAAATGGCCTGGTATATTGTAATGGTAGATCTTTTGACGATAGTCAGAGTAATTTTACTTTCATAGGAGCTCAAGGTATGAGTGTTGCAGATCAAATTTGGGTTTCGGCCAATTTTTTGGAGTATGTGTTAAATTTCAAAATTGAAAATATTTCTGATATTTCTGACCATGGTCTATGTCATCTTAAATTAAATTTTAATAATAACATTATTTATGAAGGCTGCAATAGTTCAGAGTACAACAATGTTTTTATCTATGATAGCTCAGAACAAGTATTGAATAATTTTAATAATATTATTGAGGCACACAGTTCATACTCATTTGATGTCGATAGTGTAAATATGTCAAGTTTATTATTATATGATTATTTTTGTTCAATAATGCAAATAGCTGTGTTTGAATCTGGTGTTTTAAAAGAAATAAAATTTAAATCAAATAATTTCATAAAAAGTAATAAATGCTGGTATAATAATGAATGTTACAAAGCTAAAAAGAAGGTTAATAATCTATATAAGAGATGTCGTAAATTGCAGCTTAAAAATATTGAGTTATTGAATTTATATAAACAATCTAAAGTTTGCTATAAACAGCTAATAAAGAAAACCAAATCGCTTTATTTTCATAATTTGTTCACTAATCTAAGAAATGTTAAAAATCATCTCAATTTTGGTCTGCTGTTAAATATTTTGAAAAGAAAAATTACCCTAAATGTCCCTTATCCCTAACGGAGTGGAAACAATTTTATCAAAATATTCTACCTCCGAAACATAATAATGACCTGACATTTTTTACTTTTTTCACCCAGAATTGGACGCCGAAATTAGATTAGAGGAACTAATAGAGAGTATAAATAATAGTAAACACGGGAAAGCCACTGGGTTTGATCTCATTCCAAATGAATGTTTTAAAAAACTAAATTCATTTTGGACTAATTTCTTATTGAATCTTTTTAACAATGTATGGAATAGCGAAGACTTGCCCAAAGCTTGGTCTTTAATAAAATTAAAACTTATACTTAAAAAGGGTGATTCCAGAGATCCATGTAATTACCGAGGCACAGCCATGTTTAAGTGCATCACAAAACTTTTCACTTATATTATTTATAATAGATTAACTAAATGGGTAGAGTCAAAAGGTTTAATCCCTGAGGAACAAATGGGTTTTAGGAAGGGGAGAGGGTGTGGGGACAACATATTTACTCTGTCATCTTCAATTAATATTTTTTTAAGGCTAAAGAAGAGAAAAGTATTTGCCACGTTTATAGATTTTAGAAGAGCATTTGACTCTATTTCACATTGTAAATTGTGGTATAAACTTTATGAATCAGGAATAAGCGGTAAATGTTTACGTTTTATAATGAATCTCTATGGATCGGCCTCTATAAAAATATCGGATAATGTTAATGTTTCAGAAGAGATACCCGTCACGGAGGGGGTTCTCCAGGGGGAAATTCTCAGCCCACTCCTCTTCTTCCTATACATAGCCGGTATAAGTCAGTTTAATTTTAAGAGGATTAATTTGGGCTCTGAGAAAGATTTACAATTTTTAATTTATGCTGACGACATTGTAATGTTATCGTACTCTGCTATAGACACACAATTGAAACTTAACGGTTTGTCAAGGTACTGTAACTTAAACTGTTAAACGGTAAATACGGACAAAACTGAAATAGCTTTTTTTCAGAAGGGTGGAGTACTTGGGAAATCCATAAAGTTCTCGTATAATGGCTCTCCGGTTGAAATTTGTAATTTATTTAATTACTTGGGAGTTCCTTTCTCTTCCTCTGGCAAATTCAGGCAGGCAAGTCTATCTTCTCTAGCCAAAAGTTCTGTGGCCAATCAGAAAGTGGTAAAAATGTTGGGCGCATTCAAATCAGACTCCTGGGGAACCAAGATTAAATTGTTTTTCTCACTATCTGAAAGTTACTGTTGTATATGGCAGAAATTTGGGGCATTCAGCTCGCTAATATTGTCGAGAAGGGTCAACTAAATTTTTTTTAATTTATTATTAAAGGTGCCAATCAATACTCCCGATAGCTATATTAGAGTTGAGGTAGGTCGTGTCCGCCTAATATGTAAAATATTTAAGAGAATGTTGAGTTGGTGATGAGGATTATTACAAACGTCAGATGATATGCTGCCTAAACAGTCGTATAGGATGTTATTGAAATTTGTAGATTGTAAAAATATTCCATTTAATTGGGCATATGAGTTGAGAGAGCTTCTCTATCGGATAGGAGCAAATCATATTTGGGAGTTCTGATATTATCAATAAAAATTATAATAGTTTGGTTGAAGCTTTTGAAAATCACTATTTGTCAAAGGATGTAGATTTTGTTATTAACTCATCGTTTAATGTATATTTTCGTAACGTCAGTAGCCTAGGAATGCGAGAAGAGTATTTGTATCATAATATTAACATCAAAAAAATTAGATTGATCTCACGGTTGAGGTTAGCTAGTAAAAAGTACACATGTATCTTTGTAAATGAAGAAAAAGTTCAATTTAATAATGAGCAGTTATGAAGACTGTGTGATTCGGGAGATAAAGATGATGTGGTACACTATTTACTGTATGTATTGTCCGTCCCTCCATACATAGACAAGTACTTGAAGCATTATTTGTCGGATTGTAATGACACAGTTTCTAATATAGAACAAATACTCTCTCATATTGATGAAAACAAGATTAATAATATATACTTATTTTTTGCCAAAAGTGTGAAGTTAAGAAAGTTATTTATAAATTAGTTTACTATGTTCAGCTGTATCGCCTAGTTATTTATCTCTATATTCTTTAAATTCTTTATGAATTAACAGTTTATAAAATATTGTACTGACTATCAGATAAGGATGATATTAATTTTCAAAATGTTTTTTGGTTTTTTTATTTTTATTTTAAATTTTCTATGAGTTATGTATTTTGAGGTATATATATTTTATTTTATTTTTAATCATTTATTTTTTAGTTTTTTGTTTTGTTTTGCTTATTAGTATTTTAGTTTTGTATTTTCTCCCACTTCTTGCTATAGATTTTTGTATCTTTAAAGCAATAAAGTACATAGCAATAAAGTACATACATACACATACACAGACATTTAAAAGAAAACACAATATATCAGATTTTTTTTTTGTAACTCTTATAAAGTTTGTAAACTTAGTAATTCTGCAAATCTGTTAGAATAGAATAGAAGCGGGGGGGGGGGGGGCTCATTCCATGCGACCTACAAATCGAGGGTCTATTGTGGATCCCTTACGTTACAGAACAGCCCCCAGCTTTGCCCTCCTAATCAATCCTAGCAAAGCTGAGAGCGACTCCATCATGAAGCTTCCAGCTTCAGGATTGCCCGTCCCCAATTGAAGAAACCTAATCCTCTGATGTGCGCCGGGATCCTCCTCTACCTTGCAGAATCGGCATACTGCACTATCCGCAAGTTGTAGGTGGTGCATGTGTCTGTTCAGCCTACAATGCCCTGTTAGTAGACCCAAAATTAACCTTATATCCCTTCGGGTCTGGCTCAGTAGGTCTCTGGTAAATTTAGGCAAATGTCTTTTGATGAAGAGCTTTGCCTGCCTCTGTCCTGGTGTTCTCTCCCACTAACGCAGACGCTAATCTTCTATCTAACCACTGATAGAAGTTTGAATGAGGCTCCTGGATAAGCCGCAGAAGGGTTCGGGGCCTATAAAGGTATCCTGCAACCCCTCCCTCGCTAGGGCATCCGCCCAGAAACCCCGCATGTCCCGGCACTCAGGCGAGTGTCAGTTTATTCCGAGTACCCACCTCGGTGAGGGGAAGTAGGCAATCCCACACCAGTCTTGAGACCACTAAGTGTGAGGAAAGTGCCTTCAGGGCTGCCTGACTGTCGGAGTATATGGCCACTCTTCTACCCACTATCCTTTGCCTTATAATCTCCCTAGCGCAGAGTTGTAACGCCACGACTTCAGCCTGAAAGACCGTGGCGTACTTCCCTAGGCTGGCCTTAATTTTAACTTTAGGCCTGCCCCCGTAGAACCCAGCTGCGATCCCAGTCGGAGTTTCGGATCCATCTGTGTACCAGCTCGAGTTACCGAACAGGGGTGGGTCACAGCCCCATTCGCCTCTGCTCGGTATAACAATATGGAAGTTCCTTTCGAAAAAATACCTAGGAACCATCCTGTCAGTTGGCATCCCAAGAAGATGATCCCCCTTGATTTCCTCGATCAACCTCTGGTTATTACAATCATGCCTAGAGGTGGTGGGAGGCGGCCCCTGCAGGAGCCTATATATTCCCATTCTGGCTTCGCCTAGAACGAGAATGTGTAATGGTGGTAGATTAAGGAGGACTTCCAACACCGCAGTCGGGGTGGTCTTCATGGCCCCCGTGGAACCCAGGCATGCTCGCCTTTGGATCCCACCAAGCCTTTCCACCGCCCCCTTCTGCAGCGTCTTGGTCCACCAAACTACCGACCCATATGTAACCATGGGTCTGATGATCCTGGTATAGATCCGTAGTGACAAACTTGGGCGCAAGCCCCAGTTTCTCCCACGAAGCCGTCTGTACCTATTAAATGACGCATCGGCCCTGTGAGAAATTTTGTCAATGTGTTGATTCCAAGTGAGTCTGCGGTCAAAAGTAACGCCAAGGTACTTAGCCTCCGATGCAAATGGAATGGGAGTGTGCCCAAGTAATGGTGGCCTAAGGCCTTCCAGCTTGTGGCGCAATGTGAAAGGAACTATTACGGTTTTATGGGGGTTTATGGACATGTCCTCCTCCTACACTAGTTCCTAACCAGGTTTAGAGCTGCTTGCGCCCGCTCTGCAATCGAAGTAGGGTATTGCCTTTTACCACGATCGCCAAATCGTCTGCGTAGCCTAGACAGTTAAAGCCATCCGCAGATAGTTGGTGGAGGAGGTCATCAACGATCAGAGTCCACACCAGAGGGGACAAGACCCCTCCCTGCGAACACCCCCTCCCTACTTTTACCCTAAGGGTGGTCTGACCTATTGTCGAAATGTTAATTCGATTACTTGGGCCAGACTCCATCCAGCCGCATAACGCTGCTGGTACTCCTCTTTTATGGAGAGAGTTGATGACCGAGGTGCGCGAGACATTATTGAATGCGCCCTCAATGTCCAAAATGGTGGCCACCGCAATTTCCTTATCCTCCAAGGATTTTGATAGCAGCCTGTTAAGATCGTCCAGTGCGGCCTCAGCCGACCTACCTGGTTGATAAGCGTATTGGTGGGCACTTAGGGGGTTTACACACAAGACCTCATCCCTAATATATCTGTCCACCAACCTTTCCAGAGCTAATCGGTCTATACGAGCCTGGCGTAAGGTCCGACACTCTTCCCACCTTGGGGAGGTAGAGCACCCTGACATCACGCCACGGTACCGGCGTATATCTTCGGGCTGTACATGCCCTAAAGATTGTACACAGGTATGGTAAAAGAATATCTAGTCCTTTTTGTAAAAGACCGGGTAAATCCGATCCGTCCCAGGAGATTTGAAAGGTAGGGATTTGTTGATGACCCACCTCACCTTGCTTGGCCTTGTTATAAGAGTGGCGAGTTTCCAATCCTCGGGATGGTCTAATGAGCCTTTCCTCAAGGATCCCCGCCACCTCTGGGCCTGCAAGTCGGGATGAGCCTGGAAAGTGCGATTCCGCGAGGAGCTCTAAGCTTTCCTCTTCGGAGACAGTGAAGGTTCCGTCCCCCTTTCGGAGGAACCCCACTTCCTTCGCAGCACCGTCTTTGGCCAACGCTCTGTGGATTCTGGCACACGAGGGGGAGTCCTCAATTTCCTCGCAGAACCGCCTCCACGAACGTCTTTTGGCCTTCCTAATTTCTTTATTGTTTGCGTGAGGGCATTCCGATAGACGGTCCAGTTCTGGGTAACTCGGCCCTGTTGAACAGTTTCCTCACCTCGGCCCTCAATTTCTCAAGGTGATTGTTTCTCAAGGTCTTTCCTCTCTGTGGTCTTGACCTTAACGGACAGTTTTCTTGGAAGGCCGTGGCTATCGCCTCCTGCACCTCCTCTACCGTCCGCTCAAGATCCTCCACCCCTCTCCCGTCAGAGATTCCCTGTGCTACCCTATTCTTAAGGGAATCCACAAATCCTTCTCAGTCGGTCTCCCGAGGGTTCCGGAATGTTATCTGTTGCAACGGGGGGGTGTCGATAGTGAACCTGATGTGACTGTGGTCAGAGCAAGATGGTTCCGAAGACACATGCCAGTTCGTGATGTCATCACTCAGCCTATGCGTGGTCAGGGTCAAATCCAACACCTCTCTCCTGGCCACCGTAACAAAAGTGGGTTTTTACCTAAATTAGATATCATCCTTACCATAGATAAAATCCAAAAGGGACTTACCTCTGCTATTGCAGTTGCTGCTCCCCCAAGCTGGGTGGTGTGCGTTGGCATCACATCCCACGAAGAGGGATGAGGGGACATAACAGTGGCGAACATGTCCTAATCGGCTTTTGGAGATAGTCGGAGCCGTTATTTTAATCTAAAAGAGCCACTGAGTCTTGCCACTGAATCCATGTGGTATACCTACTGCCGTCTTTAGTGGTGGGCGAGAAGTTAGAGACAAAGATACCAAACCTGCAGAGAAAAGGTATAATTTAAGAAGTAGAACTTTTAAAAATGTTGAATGTTGTCGAGAGAAAATATTAATTAACAGATTAATTGAAGAATTACTAAGTTTACAAATATTATAAGAGTTACAAAAAAAAAAAAAAAAAATCTGATAGATTGTGTTTTGTTTTAAATGTTTATGTAGCTTTATGTTAATAATTCAAAGAAATTCTCCGAAATTGTCAAGCGAGAAAGTATAATATATCGAGTGATATTGGTAGTCTCTAGATTGTATGTAATCGAGTGTACAATAAAATAGATGAGGAATGGCTTTGAAAGTGCTCATGTGCAGACCGCTATGTAGTAAAGAGTTATTAATGATGCCTTACCTTAACAGCTACTCGATACATTGAGCATATTGTCTCGGAACTGGTAGTTCCATTTGGGCCTTTTATTTGGAAGGAGAGTTTCTTTTTATGCATGTCAAGCTGCATACTTCGAATGTTGTTAACGACTATTTGGACATGGTTTCAAATCTGATTGTTAGGGTGGCCAGCATGCATTCCTAATTTAATCCGATAGGACATTAATGGGATAAGATTTCAATACGAATATAAGGACGCTCAACCTTGTAGAGATACTGTAAGATTCGAAAACAGTTTTGCGGAAAGCCTATGAAAATATGACCCAAGACTTCATTCGACACCTCATAAATTCAATGTCAAGATGTGTGCAAGCTGTGATTAATACAATTAACGTGAGAGTTAAAAAAAGTCAGTTTTTGTTTGACATATTCCTCCTTCATACATTTTTATATTCTCCTTCATTTCATTCCTTTTTTTATTCTGTTAAATCTTAAAACAAAGAAAACGAATATCTTCACAACGAATTAAAAAATAAAGGGTGGCATCTTCTTTGGCTCTCATTGTATATATTTCCAGTGAAAAACTGTGATTTGGAAATCCGAATAATTCATCTCCTTAATATGTGGATGGGTCGGCATTGATGAATAACATCTGGTATTTTATCCATCGTAGCATGCATATTCCTTTTACTACTGAGCGGTTTCTGATTTACATCTATCGCCAGATCAAATTCACCAAGTTCAGGTAGAGAGTTCACTTCAACGCAATTTTTTCTATACACTCACACTTGTTGGTTTGTTGATTGTAAGTATTTGGGGGAGGTTATGATCTGTTCCTTTCATCTTAGACAGAGTGGAGAATAAAATTTCTTTTTTTGTTTTTAAACTGTAATAGTAGTTTTTTATAATCACTTTATTAATGGAATTCACTAGGAGGTTATGTTAGAAATATTTATTGTTGATTTCAGTCATCACAGGATGTACAGATGGAATTGGTAAAGAGTTTGCCATACAATTAGCAAGTAAAGGAGTAAACGTTTGTCTCATCAGTCGTAGCGAAGAAAAACTGAAAAATACCGCAAAGGAAATAGGTAATATGGAAATAGTGTAATTAAATAGTAATAATTTAGATTCACTGGTAAGTATTAGTTCTATACTCCAAAGCATAGGTATGTAGTTAAGTCGATATTTTATTCCTAAAAACCACAAATCCAGAAACCACAAATTTCTAGATTAGTGATTTCTGTTTCATAATTTCATATTATCTATTAAATAGTAACTTTTATTTTAAATAATTTTTTGAGTTTTAATTGAAATCTCTTTTTGGATGACCTTAATTTGAGTAAGAAAAGAAACTTTCAGGCAAACAAGTTCAGAGTAAAATATAACAGCAAGGTGAGCGTATATACCTTTTATTTTAACCTTGCTAACTATTCTTATAGCATTTTTGAAAAATATAACAGCAAGTTAGCGTATATACCTTTTATTTTTAACCTTGCTAACTATTCTCATAGCATTTTTTAAAACTTCACGGCAATTGATGTATTTCCTCACAATAAAGTAACAATGATTCAAGTAATGTCTCCATTTGATACTTAATTAAGTAGAGCACTATCTCGTTCCTTAGAAAGACAAAGCATTTAAAATATTTATAAAATACGCTTTTTATTTTTTATTTTTTTGTTATTTCAAATACATTAGGTTAACATGAAAGGGACCAAATAAGTCCAAGAACGTCCAATTGGCCCTTGACAAATTGAAATTAATTTGTAAATATATAATTTGTATTTGTCAATATAGAAGATAGTTACGCTGTGAAGACAAAGTATATTGTAGCTGATTTCTCTTATTCCGATGTATACGACAACATAAAGAAGAATTTGGCTGGAATGGACGTTGGAATCTTAGGTTAGAATATAAAGCACTTCTTTAAATTAACACAAAAGAAGAAGTTAAATTAAAAATTGAGAAATATTTTACAATTAGAATCTTACTTTAAAACTATTTTATTAAAACAATTACTATATGGAGATAAAATTATTTATTTCTACTTCTCTTACTGCTTTGTGATCGAGCCAGGTTGCTGCTCCTTTCTCGCCAATAAATCTGATATTCCGCTAGGTATCACCAGGAAAGAAGCGCAAAATCTGTCAAAAAGATGAATTACTTGAGCGATTTTTTCTCTTTCTTAATAACACATCAACGAAATACTTTATTATACTAAATACACATAAAAATTCCGTGATGAATTCTGACACTGGTCAGATGGTAGAGCCATTTGTTACAGTGATCTAATGTGTTAGCCCATAACATAATCATGTATGTACAAGAACTATCCACTCACTGCCAAAATTTATTTCAGTAAACAATGTCGGAACAGCGCCTGAATGTTTTGCACCGTTCTCTGAACGAGAGGAACAATTAATAAGAAGTCATATCAATATTAATATATTGCCTCTTACAATGATGACATACATTGTTTTACCATGTATGAAGGCAAAGAAACGTGGGCTAATTATAAATATATCCTCATTACTAGATGATATACCTCTCTCAGTCACAACAATCTATTGTTCCAGCAAAGTAAGTAATTCTAAATATGTAATTTGAAGATATATATGTATGGTTAATACATTCAGCATAGCTACATTTGCGAGCAAACTCACAGCGTCATTGCGTTATCAACGCTATAATAGTTTTGCAATTTCTGGCAAAGGTTCCTTTATCGTTGTCTTGCTTCAATTGTATCTTACTTTATTTATTCATTTATTTGTTTCTTTATTGGCCTTACCTTTTCACCATAAAGCCACAGACTAGGTTACGTTTAAACAACCACAACACACATTTATCTCTATAAATTCTGGTGTTTTGTGACTGCGCTTTTGGAACTATTAACAGTTAAAGAATTTAAATAGCTGGAATCAGTGATAGCTGGGAATACGGTTGCTGCACCTGTGACTACGGCAATATCTAAAAAAATTACTTTTTATACAGTCATAGTGGGTGTCAGTATCCTGGAACGTACCACAAAACATGCCCCCCCCCACCCGGGCAATTTTGTCATTTATGGTTGCTTTCACAATGTTTTATTGTAGGAATAATCTCTTAGCGACATTTAAACATCAAACACATGTGCATTCATTCGCTCATGCTGGATTGTCTTTGAATAAGTTGAATTCTGTTAAGATGTGCTTGCAAGAAGAAGTGGCCAGCTGGCGTGTTTAAAGCAGGAACATTTTATCGCGGCCATTGCTAAGGCTTAATGTTGTTCTTTGCTGCTGTAGCTAACGATGGAATTGATTCTTCACTTGTTTGCTCTGTGTTTTCAGAAGGAATTTGTTCTGTACCTTATTTATTTTAATTTTACCTGGCCGTCTGATATCATTTAAATTTTCTTTGTCCACTAGTACAGATAATACGTTATTGCACAAATCCAGAATAATGGTTTGACAACTTTCATGATTCCCATCATCAGGCATGGGTATGTCTAAAAAAGATTAAACAAATTTTTCTGCGTCATATTTTTAAAATTTTCTGTTGTTTAATCACAGTTTCTTTTAATTCTTGATTTACATTTATCAGTGATTTGTCCTTTTTTCTCCTGCTTCTCAAAAATTGATTGAGCATTACCATTTTCATTTCTTTTACAAAGCTCATTTTTATTAAGAGCTTTAATCTTCTCTCTATCTCGTATTTAATCTCCCTCTTAAATTTCTCGAACATTGTGGCTAGTTCAGATAATTGTATATATGTAAGTCTGTTGGTATTATTTCACATAAATTTTTATAGCAATTGCATTCCGAAGGCACTGCCTGTCACGTTTACAAGTATACCACAATTAGCTAATTAACGACATTCGTGAATATTATTTAATAGAACTCAACGGAACCTTGTTCAAAATCGGTAAAGACTAAATAGAAAAATAACGAAACTAAATATAATCACAGGAAAAAAAGTAGTACGACAATGAACTAGTGACACTGACCCTGAACTAGCACGGAGTTAAGATTTCTATTTATTATTGTTTGTTTTTCTGATATTAGACGACCCGTTAAATCTTGTAACTCTGTGTGACGTGACAACCAGATGACAGCTTATCAACTTGTGACGTTAAATGGTAATTCAATACGCCATGCTTGCATATGTAAGCAGACATACCTGAACAGTTTCCAACAAACCAAAATACATTTTTTAGATCTCTCTGGTTTGTATTGTATAACCTCAAGTTCTACCTACAAATCATCTAATCTTAATCACAAAGTTCCAATAAACAGAGAACTTGTAGAGATTGCTATTTTCACGATAGATATCCCAGAAATGTACGTTACTACTGTATCATTAGTTTTCTAGGGGTATTTTAAGGGGAGTTATTTAGCCCTCAATCTTATATTCAAACTAAATGGACATACGATGCCCAGTATTCTAAAATAAATAATTAGTTCTGTTGTTTTGCTTGCATTCACAATCAATTTTTAATCATCAGATGCAGGGGTTTCCGGATATTATTAAAATAAAGCAGACTTCTCGTTTACATCAGCTTAGATTTCGGTCAACTTATTTTTCCCTCCTCAGGGTGAAAGATGATGTTTGAATGAACATATAATAACTTAACTACATATGCAGAACATTGGCAAGGCTTGAAAGTTACACAGAAACTTGACTGAAAGGAAGAAGTCTGTGTTCGTTAATGACCACAAACTGATTCCTCTGCGTCTGAAGAACTTAATTGCTAGTAATTAAAGAGGTGCAAATATATTGAGCTTAGCCTTAGATTATTGCATGAATTGTATCAAGTTCAGTAGAATCTTAATATCATAAGTTCCGTTAGTTTTATTCCTAACGAAGTGGAAATAAAAACTTTTTATTTTCAGCTTAAAGGAATTATTTGGTAAATTAGTTAATATGTATCAAATATCATTAATTTTATGGATTCTTGCGAACAACAGTACCTTCGATCCGACGTTATATGAAGATGTTATATTAAAAGTAACATTTCATTATATTAAATAGTGTTAATATAATTTTAGATATGATTTTTTTTTTAAATTTATATATCTATAATATTTATATATATTTTACAGGCTTTTATGTCAATGTTTGGAAAATGTGTGAGTCAAGATTTAAATAAGCACAACATACAGATGACTACGATATCTGCAGGATTTGTTCTAACCAAAATGGCACTTCAATATTCGACTACTGTATCATTAGTCAGAAATCTTTTCCCATTTTTCGTTGTAACTACAGATAGATTCGTTAATAGTACATTTGTAACACTTCGTTCTGGTAGTAATTACAATTATGGATTTATTGGTCACCATATTTATGCGGTAAATTATTTGACAATTTATTGGTATATATTAAATTTAAAGCTGTTTTTTTTTCAATTAGAATGGCCAGAGAAAAATCTGGTGTCAAACATTGTTACAACTTTCTCTCATACGGTTCCAATAGTGAAAGTTGTCCATTTCAACGTAACAACTGCAATTGTTACTATATGAGAAAGTTGCCCCATATGTTTTCAAATATGGATTTCGTTTCTTAATAAAAACCTCTTATATCGGAGCACATTATGTCATTTAATTTAATTATAATATTTATTGTACATTAATTAATTTTAATTCTTGTATAGGCAATAATGAAATGTTTTCCAGCTTGTCTGATAGAAAAAATTTTTAGAATTATAGAAAAACAATAAAGAACTTATATCAAGAGGATTTAATATGATTACCATTGTAAAAAGAAAGGTGTGTTTAATTAAAGTTATTAGTAATGTACTTGATTGGGCTCTAAACAGAAGTAGAAAATATGGAGAATATAGTATTCAAATTGCACTATCGGCCTGCTAAGAAATGGACTTAGAAACTAACCCTTAGCTTACTATCTACTAACAACTAAGTACTAACACTTATCTACTAACTACTACTAGCTATCTGCTGGGCGACTACCACTCTGGCATACCAACCTCACATCTACCTTTAAAATACCTTACTGCGCTAAGACTTACCGCGGATCAGCCACAGGTGCAGGATCACCCTTCACTCACCGCGACACTCGCCAGAATGAATTCAATTGCTAGCTGCTAAGCCAGCGAGACCATTTAATCTTTCGCAGCTGCAGCCTTCACCGGTTAGAACGCAGATCGCAAGGGTGCCTCTGCAGGAGCTGGTTTCTTCTTCACTCCTCTAGACATGGAGGAGTGATTGGCTAGTGCCTTCCAAATGACGGCAACTGGTATGCTCAGGAAATTGCCACGGTGAGTTCCCTCGTCCATGATCGTAGGTCTGCTGCGCCCTCTCTAGTTGCTCCTTGGCCTTGCTCAGCTATTCTAATAGGTGGTAGTCGTCCTTCTTCTGCTAATTGTTCCCCTGGTGTTGCTACTTAGGGGAGCCATGTCCCTACTCACTCCCCTTTTTCACAGAAGTCTCACTCCTCAGAGGCCCACCTCTTGGAAGACAACGGGGCGACCTGACGGAACTTGCTGCACCGCTGGCTGCCTCATCACCAGTACGCGCCTCTTCGGCCGCAACTGGGGGTCAGATCTGGCATTGATGGATCATCATGTGGGTCAGTACCAGGAGGTCAGAAACATTGTCAAGCCTTTAGATGAAACTGATACTGAAACTGAAACTGAATATTGGTAGCTCTTCAAACTAGAACGATCGTATCGCACCTTGGCAAGGCGTATCGCAGCAGAGTGATGCCACCCCCACTGGCCAATGGCGTTAACCGCGGCCGACGAATGGCAAAGGTAGATTTTATCCATCTCCTTTACCCGACATCAGTTCCAGCCTAGCGCAGAAAAGGTGGTGGTGTTTTTTTTGTTTTTGTTTACTTTAGGCTTATTTCATTTAATTCCTTGGCAGGGATAGGCTCAGAGCTATCTGACCAGAATACAGTGAAGTCGACCCAGCAATCATGAACATTTTATTACTTTCAAAGATATCTGAGCATGACCAACCCTGAATTTCTTAAGGCCGTAGAATAATTAACTAAGGCCGCTATGTATATAACAACCCTAGACTTCTCGCTTCTTAGCCCCAGCTACTGCAACATGTAGACTAGTTGGTTCTCGGGCTTCTCGCCGTCGCCTCAGGCGGTAGGGGGACATTGGTCTAATGACCACTGGTGTAGTGGGCTCCCAGTCATCATCCCCCCGTGCCTCCAGCTCTGGTGATTCTGGCTACAATCGGGAAAACTCCTCTGTCATGTCCCCCAAGCTCCCGCCGGGGGAGCTGGACTCCCCCTGGACGTCGCTTGCTTCCCTAGATTCCGGCGGAGAGTGAACGGCTTCGTCCCGTACGGGGCTGGGGCTCCGCGGGGGAATGGCCACTTCCTCCGCATCGGTCTAAGCGGTCGCTCTGTAGCCCTCCCAGTCGGGACTTCTTCGGCCATAGCCTCGGTTAGCTCCAGCGATTCCACTGGCACCCCTCGCCTGGCAGGATTGAGCCGGTTGATATGGATGGTGATCAGCCGTTCCCCCTGGATACGCAGCTGGTACGTTACCTCTGAGAGACGGCGCACAACCGGGTAAGGTCCTTCCCAGGGCTTATAAAACTTCTTGGCCACCCCTGGTCCGGGCACTGGGTTGTATACTAACACATACTCCCCTTCCTGGAGTCGGCTATGTCGGCCCTGGTTAGCCTGGCGAGTTTGTTCCTCGGCGGCCCTCCTACTCCGCTCGGCCACTACCCGGTAGATCTTCTCAAGGCGGCGGCCCAGCTCCTCCAAGGTGTGGCCCGTTTCTTGTTCTTCCTGGGGGTCTACTTGGTATTCGAAGAGGGCCGGAAGTTCTCGCCCATAAATTACACGGTTAGGGGAATAGCCCGTAGCAGAGTGAGGGGTCGCCCGATATGCCATCAAGACGAACGGCACCCACAAATCCCAGTCCCGTCCGTCCTTGCGCACATAATGGGACAGCGCATCCACGAGAGTACGGTGGAGCCTTTCCACCATGCCGTTGCTTTGAGGATGGTAAGGTGTTGTCTGGACCTTCCGGATTCCCAAGTATTTGCACAACCCTTTCATGAGGTCTGAAACGAAGTTGCGTCCCTAGTCAGTGAGTAGGCGCTGGGGCACCCCATGCCGCACTATTACATGCTCCACGAACCCTCTGGCCACCGCAAGGGCGGTCTGTTCCCGCAGAGGGATGGCCTCAGCGTAGCGGCTAAAGTGGTCGATGCAGGTAAGGAGGTATCGATTCCCCCTCCCAGTGGACGGCAGCGGCCCTACGATGTCCATAGACACCATTTCGAATGGGGCGGACGCTACATAAGATTCAGCGATGGGAACACAGAGCCCGGCGGGGACACGTAGGCCTTGATGTCCCGAGCCAGGGTGGGCCAATAGTACCTTAGCTTAACCAATTTCTGTGTCCGGCGGGCTCCAGGATGGCCCGCCCATGGTTCGTCGTGGCACTGCCGGATTACCCGCTGCTTCCACACCCCAGGGACCATCACCTTCCCCGGCCTGTGTTCGACCTCATAATCGAACTCTATCAATCTCAGCGCCCAGCGGGTAAGCCGTGATGAGGGGTCCTTCAGGTTCAGCAACCATCGTAGGGGCGCATGATCCGTGACTAAGGTGAACCGACGCCCGTACAAATAACACCTGAACTGGGCGGTCGCCCAAACCACAGCGAGCAGCTCCCTCTCTATTGTGGCGTATATCGTCTCGGCGCGGTTGAGCTGCCGGCTTGCATAGGCGATAGATCTCTCCTGGCCATTCCGCCTCTGCGATAACACCGCCCCTATGGCGATGCCAGAGGCGTCGGTAGCCAGGATGAACGGCTCCCGGAAGTCCGGAGAGACGAGTACGGAATCGGAACACAGCCATTGCCCCAGAACGCGGTCCAGCCGAGCAGCGTGCTCCAGTATTGTCTGGCTGAAGATGATGATGTCATCCAAATAGACAAAGCACTCCACCCCCTTAACCTCCGCCAGCAGGCGGTCCATTAGCCTTTGAAAGGTAACCGGCGCCCCGCACAAACCGAAAGCCATTCGGCGGTACTTAAAATGTCCTTCTGAAGTAGTGAACGCCGTCTTGTGCGCGTCCGCGGGGTGAATAGGAATTTGATGGTACCCGCTAGCTAGGTCTAGAGTCGTGAAATACACGCTCCTTCCTAGCCCTTCTAAGGTCTCCTGTATCAGGGCAGGCGTCGCCGGTCGGTATGTGATGGTACACCTCTACCACACACCCACGACCGTCACAGCCTGAGTCCTCGAACACCACAGCGCGCCTCTCTAAAACGGTGAGGACGGCCAATGTTTCGAGTAGTCTTAGTTTTGTTTGTCCTGTTTGATGATGAGATAATTAACTATAATTGGGGTATAAAAACGTAGGTTATTATTCGCTTCTTTCGATGAGTTACATTGTTTGCAAAACTAGAAAACAAAAAGATTTCACGAATATTTGGTGACTAATGGATTTGTTTACCTGTTTCAGGAGGGCCGTTAGAAGATAGGAGAGGATGTCATCTATTATGGTTCTATTTTATAATTAAGGAGCTCTATCTTAAAGCATTTTATTGTATTTCCATGATAACAAGTTTCTGTTTATAATTTGTATTTATTTGTAGATTTAAGTTGGCATACTGAATAAAATAAAGGTTAAAGCTAATAGTTATTTGATCAAATACAATTGGTACTCCAGAATGCCTTCAGTCTAAGAGTCAGTGAAAATAACTTACATAGGATATTAAGGAAATTAAAATATAGAGGAGACGTATTAGAGCAGTATCTTTATGCAAAAAAATAAATAAAATAAAAAATAGATCTCACAATCCAAAAATAATTATAGAAATGTTATGAAAAAATATTTCGACAATGTACACTCTATGACTGAATTTGGGGCCATAATTTAAAATTTGTGGTACTAAAAAATTACATTATTATATTTCTACCCAAGAATGGGGACTTGCTTATAGTCCCCCACAAAATGACTTTTATTGGAGTATGCCACCCGTTGCTAGATATAGACTTTTCTTTAGAGTCAGTTCAAAGTAGCATAGATAATAGTAATTTTGGTACCTGCCTGGGACCTGATCTAATTCCGTAAGAAGCTTTTAAATACCTAACATCGGCTTAGGAGCTTTTTTGTTTTAACCTAGTCAATAAAATTTAGTCCAACAAAACTAAGGCTAGGGGTAAAATAAAAATAATAATGCTGTTTAAAAAAGAAAATTCCAGGGAAGGTACTTACTTATTGTGCAATTGCGTTGTTAGATCATATTATGAAATTATTTACGCTATGTATAGCGACCAGACTAAACGCGTAGGTTGAGGAAAATAAGCTGGTCCCTGAGGAGCAGTCGGGATTTAGATGTAATAGAGGATGCATTGATGCAATTTTCACTTTGCAGTCAGCCATAAATATACATCTCTGATTGAAGAAACGATCTGTATTTGTTATATTTGTTGACTTCCGTCGAGCATTCAAAATTCTCTGCCTCAGGAATTTCAATGGTACAAATTAAATACTCTGAGTGAGTCCAAAATAATTAGGATTTTTAGCCAACTTTATGATAGTAATAATTTCGAAGAATGGTGACGTTTTATCAAGAGATATCCACGTGACATCTGATGTCCTTCAACGCGAAATGCTCAGCCTGACGCTTTCCAATTTGTACATTTGTGATATTGTGGAATACTTCCGGTTTAGAGGCACTGAAGTAGTTAATGTTAAAGTCAACTCTAAAGATATCTTAATGCAGCAATACGCGGACGATTTTGCCATACTCGCTACTTTATGGAGAGATGTACAGTTTCAATTGGAGATCTTGGCTGATTACTGCCTTGAAAATAAACTGGTTGTTAGTGTTATATGAATGAGAGAATATCGATTATGTATGCTAGAGTATCGATTATGTATTCGATGGAATAAGTAAAAAGAGGAGGTTTTGATAGCAGTAAGGTTGACCTTGAACCTTTGTATGGTTGACAGTGAAAGAAGTGTAATTAAAAAAGATCTGATTACTATATAACTCTGTGTATTTATTTTTATATCCTAAAACATGTTGTCAGGTGTTATATAAATCGCACTGATTATTTGGAAGCAGTTATTTGGATTTAACGAGTACAAATAAAAACTGTACAAAGAAGAATTTCAGGACTATGGATGAAGAAAGTCTAATGAAACAGAGGGCCCTTTTACGCTCCCGTCTTACTCGTATGATGACAGTTAGTGCATCTGATAAATTTAAGAACGCGGACATTCCTGAACTACGGGAAAGAAAAGATACCGTAAGTATAATATTGAAGGAATTTAATGAATTATTTTTGAATCTGGATATTGATGAGGATTATGCTAATAAATTTGAACAAGATTATTTTAGTGTAACAGGTACATTTCAACGGAGAATAGAAGAATTACAAGTAAAGAAGGGTTATGAGTTAGATATTAAATGCCAAATTGCACCTATAACAATTCCAGTATTCAAAGGAGATATATGCGAATGGAACCCATTCTAGAATTATTTAAATCTGTAATTCATGATAATAAAACGCTAGATAATGTGCGGAGGTTTCAAATTTTAAAATCATCGTTGGGTTGTGAACCCCTAAATTTAATATCTGGATTAGATTTAACTGGTGCCAATTATGAGATAGCTCTTAAAAAATTAATTGATACTTATAGCAAAAGTAAATATGTACCTTATAGCAATAGTAGTATACAACCATATAAAGCGATTTATAGATCATCCTAATGTTAAGTCTAGTGAGGGGCTTAAAAGTATAACTAATACTACTAGGTCAGTTTTAAATGCCTTAAACAGCTGTGGAAGTGATGCATCAACATGGAACCTTATAGTCTTTTATATAATTTTATCTAAAATAGATAAAGAAACAAAAAATCTGTGGGAATTGCAGGATACTTCATCAGAGTTCGTTGACATTGAAGTAATGTTATCATTTTTAGAGGGACAGGTGCTTGTCCGTCGGGATGGTGATTTTAATGTAGAAGATGTTCCTATTGACATAAATCGTGTAACACAGGCAAAAAACGTAGCTGACCAATCGATAAAGAAATGTCAGAGGTGTGGAATGTATCATAAGTTTAAAAGTTGTCCGGCGTGGGAGAAACGGTGTAACAACTGTGGAATATTGAATCATTTTGCAGCTTGCTGCAGAAAGGTCAAATCAATGATTGCGCCAGAAGAGGAAGACAAAGAAATTGTCATTGTTGAATCTTTCCATACAGATGAAGTGTCAGATAAGTCACAGACCCAATGGTTTCAGCTTATTCAGGTTGAAGGAGTTGAGGTGATGTTTAAAATTGATACTGGTGCTGAGTCAGTGTTTTACCTTTGAAAATTGTTAGGCTCATAAATGGGACCGTCGAAAGAACTGAATGTAAGGCAGTCACTTATACGGGTGAAAATATTCCATTAATTGGTACTGCGTCATTTCAATGCTCTATTGGGAATAAACAACAGTTGATACAATTTACTGTCGTAGATCTTGATAAAACTCCGTTATTGGGATTGAGAGAATGTCTCAAGTTTGATATTATCAAACGTGTAGAAGTTGTGAGTACAAAGCAGGAGATAGTAATTAAGAATAGAGATGTTTTTGAAGGGTTAGGGAAGTTTCCTTTTGAACATAGAATACATTTAACAGAGAACTTTCAACCATTCGTTACGAACGTTAGACGACTGCCATATGCATTACATGAACGTCTTAAAAGTAAATTAGATGCAATGGAAATGCTAGGAATAATCCAAAAGGTGGATTACCCTACAGCCGTAGTGAATCCGTTAGTAATTGTGGAGAAACGGAATGGAGATCTACGACTTTGTTTAGATTTGCGAAGGTTAAACCAATATGTTGTGAGAGAACAATATGTAATTCCAACCATTGATTACATTTCTCGCACTTTAGAAGGTAAGAAGGTAATTTCTGTGCTAGATCTAAAGGATGGTTATTATCATGTAGAAATAGATAACGCATCAGCCGACATCTGTACATTTGGAACAATATATGGGAGATACAGATTTATGAGATTACCATTTGGTATTAAGTCGGCGCCAGAGATTTTCCAGCATCATGTATCTAGATTGTTTGGAGACATTCCAGGAGTCTGTACTTATTTTGATGATATTCTTGTAGCTGGAGCTAATGAGGAAGATCATGATAAAGCATTAAGTAAAGTATTTGAACGTGCTCGAAGATATAATGTTAAGTTTAACGCATCAAAAATTCAGTACAGGCAAGAGTCAGTAAAATATTTAGATGCTATTCAGAAGCTGCCGGAACCAAAGAATTAGGCAGAGGTGCTTAGGGTTCTGGGCATATTCAAATATTATCAAAGTTTGTGTCAGGTTTGTCAGAAATTTCTACTCCAGTAAGGGAGCTTACGAAAAATGATATCGAATGGAGATGGTCAGCTATCGAAAAACAAACGTTTCAGAGACTGAAGAATATTATACTTGAGTCTCCAGTGCTAGCTTATTTTGACCCCAAGAAGAGTACAGAAGTGCAGGTGGACGCAACAAACCATGGATTAGGAGCATGTTTAATGCAAGAAGGTAGACAGACCTATAGCCTTCGCATCGCGCACTTTGAATGCTACAGAACAAAAGTATGCAATTATTGAGAAAGAACTGCTGGCTATCATTGACATTGAGAAATCTCAGGAAAGGGCGAAGCCCTTCAATGCGGACATTGAAGACTACATAAAAAACTGTGTTGTTTGCCCGCAAAAATGTGAAAGAGCCACTATTCAGTCACCCGCTACCATCAAGTGCATGGCAAAACCTATTTATTGACATTATGACTTATGACAGGCAAGATTATTTAGTGGTAGATTTAGTGGTAACTGATGAAGAAACTGGAAGAGTCATTAGGAGGAATAGAAGACAACTTCGTCTGAGAAATGGAATGAGGGGTGCAACAGTTCACCAGGAACCGTTTGAAGGAAAAAGACAAAGCAAGAGAGAGAGAAATTTACCGTCGAGGTTTAAAGATTATGTAGTAAATAAAATAAAAAAAAAGGAGGGGATGTATATGAATGAGAGAATATCGATTATGTATGCTAAAGTATCGATTATGTATTCGATGGAATAAGTAAAAAGAGGAGGATTTGATAGCAGTAAGGTAGTGTATGGTTGGCAATGAAAGAAGTGTAATTAAAAAAGATCTGATTACTATATAACTCTGTCTATTTATTTTTATATCCTAAAACAGTTAGTAATAAGAGGACGGTTGTGATGCCTTTCAGCAGGAGCATTACTACACGTTATAACCACAAACACATCACTTACGGTAATTCTATAACTATTGTAAACAACTTTATCCATCTGGGGAACAGGTTGTACAGTTGTAAACAGTTTTAACGACCTTTTTCCATTGCTGCTAAATTTAGGAAAGCAGCGCAGCACTTTGCTTTCAAAAGCTCTGCTGCTATTCCCTCTATTCTAAGAATTATCCATGAAGTTAAGAGTAAATCAGGAATCGGAAAGTATACCTCTTTGATAGTTTAGCAGCAAGTATCTTACTTGCTATGAAGGTATGAATTATGGTTACAGACAATCAAAATACAGCGTTAAAAATTGCCACTAATTAAATGGTGGTGCGATTGGTATTGCTAGCTAGGTGCGATTCGTTTGGTTAGTATTTTCGACCAATGCCGTCAATTCAACTTTGTAGCTCCATCAATCCATTGTTGGAGGCAAATATTTCAGTTATTATAGCGAAATTTTCATTTCTCTTAATGCTAGCTGGCGCTGCTGTTCCAATTAGCTGCAATAGGTTTCAAGCAAATTCGAATCTCTTCCGATAATTTTAATTTTGGCAAGAAATATTTTCACCACGAATATTAGCTTTTCTATTGAGATACTAGCTTTTCTTTTGATGGTTGCCGCTAGCTCTTGTTAACTAGGTGCAATAGTTAGGTTTAGCATTACCTAACAAACGAGGACACACTATTAAAAGTTAAAAATTCAACATCTACATTATTTAAGTGGCTGTTAAAGTTTCATGCGCCATTTATATCATGTCAAATTAAATTTAATATTGAACTAGTTTTGGTATCAATGTAAATAAATCGCTTTGGTATCGTTTATCTAAACTTGGTTGATTCGTGAGCAGGAAGTCCAGAAAACAGGAAAATAAATTAAGCATACAAATGACTTAAATAGAATATAAAGTCAAGAGGAGGACAGATTGGAAGTTCTCTAACGGACATCTAATGTTGACTAATACAGGTTAATAAAATCAATTGTTTACTTAATACAATTAAAAAAAGCTATTTGTTGATGCAATTTGTATAATTAAAAAACTAATCAGGAATAATCGTGGAGGTTCGAGCCCAGCTGTGCTGCCCTTAGATTTTCTCTTCCTAAGAGCCTCTACGTTCAGTGCCCGGTGATGGATAGGGTTGTCTGTATCGAGAGGTCACACTGTATGGAGGTCGGCAGTGGACTGAGGAGGCTACGGGCGCCAACGTCCCTAAATTGAAGACTACATAAAAAACTATGTTGTTTGCCCGCAAAAATGTGAAAGAGCCACTATTCAGTCACCCGCTACCATCAAGAGCATGGCAAAACCCTATTTATTGACATTATGACTTATGACAGGCAAGATTATTTAGTGGTAGATTTAGTGGTAACTGATGAAGAAACTGGAAGAGTCATTAGGAGGAATAGAAGACAACTTCGAAGAAAAACAAAATAAGGATTAATTTTTCCATATCAATTTTCTCTCTGATATGTATTTTTTCTATCTGATAATATTCGCATTCCCCCCTTAGATACTAGCGTTAGTATTGTCTAATTAAAATTCTTTGTCTGTTTTCTTTTTAAGAAAACTGCCAAAGAATTATTTAATAATAATTTTATCTTAACAATTAGTTAAGATATGTATTAAGAACTTAATTTTATAAATGAATTTATTAATATAAACTGGTTTTACAGTTATTTAACAATTCCAAAATGTCTCATTCAAGAGAAGTAATCGATTATTGAAGTGTCTTAAAAATTCTATTATTCAATGAGTACATTAAATTAAAAATTCGCAATAATATTTAATTTGTTTACGGTATAAAAAGATATAAAATCATCAGTCTTTAAAAAAAACAAACACACACCACTGTTTTGTCTAAATAACACTGCTTTGGACTGAGGGGACCTCAAAACGGATATTACCGGTGAAAACTCCGATATCAAAAATTTGGCACGATTACAGTACTTCCTCTTACTAAGAACAGTAAGAGAAAGTAAAAATACAAGGAAATTTTAGTACAAAAAATCATCGGAATTTAAACAGCCAGGTTAAGTTAACGTGCCAAGAATATATTATTATGGTCATAAAAATTGCCACCAGATGCCACCAACTCCCACAAGAGAGAAACGTAATTAATAGTAACCAAATTATCCACTAGATGTTTCTTATCACTTAGGTTTTATATTTCTTAATGTTTGCAAAAAAATTGGTGAATAATTGGGATTTGTATTATTAGGATTTCAGTCTGTCATTGGAGCGAAAATTTATTTTAACATTCACTTCCGTGGAAAATGCTGCAAATGCAATCCTGCCTTGCGGCTATTTATATAAAAGCTTTTGTTTTTTGGGCACCTATTGAGATTTTTTTTTGGGGGTGGAGGGGGGCTAATCGACAGCTTTGATCATTAGCTCCCATTATGTTATTAGTTGATTTTTGGAAATTATTCAATTTTATTTTATTTATAATCATGTCTTATGATTATTTTCACATAATTTCGCTCGATGAATTGGAATTATTTTTATTATTTTTAACACAACGCTGAAAAAAACATTAAAATTCACTCCAAGTGTCTAAAAAAATTATGCGTTAAGAAGATTTATTTGATTTTTTTTTCAAATCCATTGCATTTCCGTTATTAAAAGCGTTCCCATAATGAATATCATTTGAAAAAGAATATGTTGTTTTAATAACTGAGTAAATCAACTGTATACCATCTATAATCAAGTTAAAACAAAAGATTGAGAATAATTGTGATAATTATTAGGTGAGAACCCATCGTGATGTTTAATAAAACAATAGCTAAAACCCCAAATGAACACACTTGAGTAAGATTAGCCTGCGCGAGCACAAGCGAATGTGGCAACTGTCTGAAAGTTTTAAAAGGACTATACTCTCGCATTCAATGTATTTGTTTTACACCATATTTCTATATTATTAAATAGTAAAACATTCTACAGCTTACAAACTTAATTGTTTACAGCCATTCATGTCTGCCTGCACTCACTGATCTCCATAAGATCCAGGACTTATGAACAATCGATAACTTAGAGAAACTAAACAAACTATATATCTATATTCAGGCAGTTTGTTCTATATTAGATTCCTCTGTCAACAATTATTCAGCTGATTCAGTTGAAGTATTATAATAAATCTTTTATTAAAATACAATTTTATTGCTATTTATTCATATATTTTGTATTTAGGATTGTTTATCTTGTTGTATTTAGTATTGTCGATATTATAAATTGTTAATACCTCCCGAGTTCGGGGTCCAGCTAGGCCGGAGGCAGCCAACAGATAAATGCAACTATATATAATTATAGTTTTAACTATTATAGTTATATAACTATATATAATTATAATGTTAATACTACTGACTGTCTTTAAGGCCAAGTCTCCTTATATGCACTTTTGTATGACAAACTATTTATTTATATCAAAATCAACCGAAGCATTGAAGTTTATTTTAATTTGAATATAAGTATATTTTGTATTATTTTTTTTAAATTTAACATGGACACTTTTTTTATTACTTTTATATGTAACGTTAGTTTTGTAAATAAAGACGTTTTCTTCATCTCCTATAATGTTAATATATTACACATATGTATTTGTACTAGATATTAATCTTTTACAAATAAACAATCTATTCTATTATATTATATTACGTTCTATTAGTATTCTAAACAATTATTTTTAAATTGTTTAATATTTGTAAATAATTGCCAGCTGTTACAATTTATATAGAGCGTGAACAAAATAAATTTTGGAAGAAACATGCATCTACACACTTAACATGTACACTCGCACACACTTCTAGACTACATAATATGTTAACGGTCTTACAATCAAGTACACATACTATATATTTGTAGTATACTGGTTGATTGTGGTGGATGTTGATTGTTTGATTGTAGCTTGCCACGAGCGGTGTTTTTTTAGGGGCGTAATTTTAAGAAATATGAGAAGAACTTAGTGAGTTAGGAAGTAGTAATTAACTATGATTGAAGGCAACTAATTTAAAGTCTAGATATTTATACATAACAACGTCTAAACTAAATGTAAATCTAGGATAGATAAATAACGAGCCGAATGACAGTAAAGAACACTTGTTGAAAATAACGCGTTGGTGACTTCTTGGAAACTGTATGTGACTCTATATAACTTTTGGCCTCTTATTTACCTATACAAGTTTTGCCACATTCCAATATAATAGAGGTCTTGTACAATAGAGTTTGCCATTTCTTTTGTCTACGCTATCTGTTCGTCATCCTTCTGCTAGCCCCAACTGTCCAGTTTTTGTCTTTAAATTCATTTTTTCTAGTATTTGCTTCCATCACAATGTGGACACAGATCAATAAGAACATTTAGTATAATTCTGGTTTTAGTGAACCCCCCCCCAGTTTTCATTTTTAACGGGAGCCACAGCTAGTTGAAGAATAATTCCAAAAGAGTTTACGGGCGTGGTATCTAGATTAGCGACTGGTAATTAACAATTGAACGGGGAAAGTGGTTGAACGTTGGCTTGCTAAATGGTGGTTGTTGTGGTGAAGGGCTGTGGAAATGCCGAGCATATAGTCATAGAATGCAATTTGTACGAAGTACTGATGGGCACGTTTATAGAGGAAGGCAGTGAATATACTACTATACAGGCTTTTGTTACAATGTTTGGAAAATGTGTGAGCCGTGGATTGAAAAAGCACAATGTACAGAACACTACGATAAATGCTGGAGTTATTGTTACCAAACTCCCACTTTTTGTGATAACTGCAGATAAATTTGTTAAGAGCATATTCGTTCTGGTAGTATAAATTCTTGTACAGGCAATACTGAGATGTTTTCCAACTTGTCTGATAGAAAAACTTGCTGAAAGTTTAGAAAAACGTTAAAGAACTAATATCAAGAGGACTAATATGATTACGATTGCAAAAAGAAAGGTGTGTTTAATTAAAATTATTAATTTTTTTTTTGTTTAATTTAGGGCGCGTCAACATCTATGGTCGTTGGCACCCGGAGCCTTCTCAGTGCACTGCCTCCGGGCAGTGTTCTCTCGTTACAGGCAACACTGTCCGTCACCGAACAGTGAGTTGTAGAGGCTCCTAGGAAGAAAAAAAATCTAAGGATGCACAGCTGGACTCGAACCCGGGTCCTCCGCGTGGGATTATTATTAGTAATGTACTTGAATGGGCAATGAGCATAATTAGAAAATAAGGAGAAAACAGTACTCAAATTGCACCGCTGGTGCTTTCAGTAATTATTAATGATAACTTTATTGATTTTTTTTTTTTTATAATTTTCTTTACAATAATGAAATATTTACATAGTATAAAAGCATGGCGTTCAGCCGTTTGCTTGAATTTACTGCAGCTTGTGCTGTATACAAAAAAGGAGAGTTGCACAATATAAGAACCAAAAAAATGAAAAAAGATATTTTATAAACTCAAATGATTCAAAAGGAACAACAGAATGGAATTTTATGTTTGGCAAGAGAAATTACAAGAAATAATAATAATAAAAGAAATAGGTGATATTACGGATGGTCCAAGATCCACTCAGACCTCACTTTCCACGCTTGACGAGTGTAGGCTACCAGCGATAAAAAAGGAACTTCGCCCGATAGGACGTCCACTAGTTTTCACCTAGAGAGATCATGTTTGCCAAAGTGGAGGAGACGAAGCTCTGCCAAAATAGGGCACTCACCGAGAAAGTGAAATAAGTCCTCACCAGTGTTGTAAGGGCAGAGAGGAAAATTTATAAGTTTATTTATCTATAAGTCAAGATTCGTTTAACCCTTTTTTTTTTTTACAGTCTCCCTTTTATGTAGCTTCTAATTGGAAATTCTTATTATTAAATTCATTTGATTTTTTTTATTGTTTCCTATCTGTAGTTGGCCAATGTTTCGTGTAGTGTTTGTTTTGTTAGATAATTAACTATTATTGGGGTACCACACTGTAGGTAATAATAATATCTTTATTTGTCTTTGGGCATAGCCCCGTACAAATGGAGTTGTCTCCATGTATACATTACAATATTTTACATGGTGAAAGTACATAAGAAAAAATAATTTTACTACCATTGCTTCAGCAAAACTAAATAAATAAACAATTTTTCTTTTCTTAAAGGAAACAAAGAAAACAATTTTTCTTTAAAAAATTAAAATAAAATAATAATAAGATAAGATACAGGAATACATTTTAATTTTTAAACAAAATTTCATGTCTTTTGGCATTCATTGTCATTCAGTAATTGCCAAGTAATAATATATAGCTACAAAAAAGGTACATAACCAATAAACATATTATCATATTAACATAATCAATACTGTCTTAAAGTAATGAATTGTGAAAACTAATTATACATTCGAAGAGAACGTGATTAGAAAAGTTCCGTAGTTTGATGGGGATGAAAGAATACAAAAACGATACCCACTTTATATATATGTTTAAAATAAAAAATAAACCAACTTACTTATTTAGTTTTATATGAATAAACCGACTAAACGGGCAAATACAAAATTAAACAGCAAGAATGCAAACTAATTTATTCACTAATTATAAACGCACTGTTCTCAAACAATTTATAATAAAGTAATACAAGTTTTTAAGATGGTTCTTATCATTTGCTTTTAATAATTCAGTAAAGCGTTAGGGCGACGTGTCGCACATATAAGGGATGAAGTGATTCCTAAATGGTTGATAAATTGGGCATTTCACAACGTGAAGTAAAGGGCTTCTATGACTTTCTGATTACAAATCGTACACATCTCATTAGATTTAATGACATATACTAGATTTTTTGGTGTTATCTTTATCTGATATTTACTCAATAATCTGATTTGAGAAAGTAATTTTATTCTTTTAAATGGAATATCTATTTGCGCATATAATTGAAACGTGTTGTTCTGGTCGTAAATATGACGGTAAATAGAATTATATTTAGACAGATTTATGAATTCTAAATCTTTAGTTTTTAAGAAATCTGCGTTGGCTTCCAGAACTTTACTCACTTCTTTTTTAAATTTGTATGGATCAGTTTCCGAAAGTATATGGTTTTTATTGAATTTTAAGAGTAAATCATTTACTTGGGTGTACCAATTATATTTAATGGATTCCTGTTATTCGTGTTTCTCTTTGAGTTTCACGTAGCATATCTTCGTAAGTCTGTCATTATTCATATAAAGAATTCTTTTTATCCAGCTAAGTACTCGCTTCAGAACAAGGTAATTGGAGTGTACAACAACATATTCCAGCCTGATCATCCAATATGGAGTATTTTTGTTTAAGTTAAACAACCGTTTGTAAAAGTTAAGTGGTCTCTTTTAACAGTAGTGAGATAACGTAGGCTCCATACTTCTGCACCATATAATAGGCTACTTACTATAACCGCATCATTTAGTCTAGTTCTGCTGGAACACGAGTTAATTTTACTTTTTCTACAGATATCTATTACGGCCCCAACTGCCGAAACCGCTTTAGACTCATTAAACTTAGAGGTTTTGTAAAATAAGTCAGAGCTCAAAAATGAAATACCCAAATAGTTATATAATGAAACAGTTTGTATTTCATGGTCTAACTAATGGAATGGTGGAATGGAAACAATGGATGGTGTTTCTGGCTTTGATTTATGGAAGTAGATAATTTTTGTTTTATTGATATTTACCTTCAAGAAGTTTTCCTTTGCAAAAGCGGCAAGCAGCTCTAACTTTTTATTTAGATCTGTAACGGAGTCTGCAAAGATTATCTAGTCATCTGCATAAAGTGACATAAGTAACTCTTTATATTGAGCTAACGGTATACCAGAAACCTCTTTAGATTTACAAAACTGTTCTACATCACTGATATAAAGAGTAAAAAGGAAACCCGACAAGACTTACCCTTGCAAAACCCCTTTTGTGACGCCGATTTCTTCTGATAACAATCCGTCATTTCTAATCACTACCCCTGTATTCTCATAGAAATGTTTTAGAATTCGAATCAGCTTACCACTAATCCCGAAACTATACATTTTATGCCGTAAAAGGTTATGGTTAAGGCTTTTAAAAGCGTGTTTGTAATCAACGAAAACTACAAACAGATCACTCTTTCTATAAGCGAGTTTCAACTGGACGGGGCACTTGTCCGCACACGATCAACTTTTCCGGAATCCATTCTGTGATTCGGGTAATACATCGGTATTATCGCTCCAAATAATTAACCTTACTAAGATTATTTGAGGGAAAATTATTAATATGACATTAAGCAATGATAGGGGCCGGTAATTTTCCAATGCGTTTTTATTGCTTTTATATAACATGGTAAACATTGCTTTAGTCCACCCAGTGGGAATCTGTTCAGTATCTAGTATTTTATTAAATAAAGAAATTAGATAAAGTTGCCAGTTTTTTAGTAAATTTTTGTAATAAACATTAGGTATTTTGTCAAACCCCGGTGCTTTTCCAGGTTTTAATTTACCAAGAGAAGACTGTAGTTCATTAAGTGTCACATGCGAATCTAAAACAGAGTGTGATGGAGTTACAAACATGTCATTAGCTATTTGCCTCACACTGTAAATATTTTTAAAATATATTTCCCACTCTTCAAGAGAAATGTTACTATTTGATTTTTTATTTCTGACACGATATTTGTTTATGGTCCTGCAGAAAATTTTACTGTTTTTTAATATTTCAATAATCTCAAATTCATATATTTGTTTTTTTAATTTAGTTAAGTTTCTATTTTTTTTCTTCGAGTTAATATATAAAATCTTAATATTTTTAAATAATTTTAGATTTAAATTTAATTCTTGTTTGGCTAGTTTACATTCTTCATCGTACCATAAATTACAATTATTGTTGACGTTTCTATTTAGATTGATTATACAGCATTTACATATATGGCATTTATTGATATACAGTATTTATAAAATTACTGTACATCGTTAACGTTACTATTATAAATTTCATTTGCTATTCGAGGAAAGTACATGAGTAAATCTTTAAACAAACAACTTTTATTAGGGTCCCAAAGTAGCGTTTCTTTATAGAACATTTTATTTTCATTAACTATTTGTTTATTAACGCAAAAATGAAGTTCTGTTTTTACTGGCAAATGCTATCTAAGCGAGGTAATATTGCATTCTACATTAAGGTTACTGATTACATGTAAAAAGCTCAAATTACACCACATTTAGTCAATTACACTTGAACCCTTGTAATTAACATTAGTAAACTTACAGGGTTTGTCATCGGATGCCCTACCATTCAATAATATCAAATCATTATTTTCCATAAACTCCGTTACTAAGTGCCCTCTACTATTAGTAACATCATCGGAGCTAATGCGCTAAAATGAGTATCAAGTATAAAGTCAACGTCATATTGGTTGAGCTGGCAAACCCTGCTATTATAATCACCTCCAATCATAATTAATTTATTCTTAAATTTTTCTTTAATAACATTTAAGGAACCTTGAAGGATGTCAAGAATTAAATCAAGGTTTAATGTTGGCTTAAAATAAATTAACCCTAGTATAAAATTATAGTTAGTATTTCTTATGAACACATGCTTATGAACACAAAAATCCAGTATTCACACTTTTCAATTGTCTCTAGTCGATAAAAATGGGCATTGAAATAGAAGGCAAGACCCCCACTCGCACGACCTTTGCTTTTGTCCTTTATTGCAGGGGAGGCAATCGCACGATAATTGCGCAAATTCGTTGTTATGGTGGAATCAGAAGTACACCAAGTTTCAGTAAGACCAAAAATGATTTCTTGAGAAAGTTTAGAGCTGCGGAGATTAAAATTAGCGATACCATTGATGTTCCAAAATAGTATGTTACACAGTAGATTCTCCTCCTATATCTGGTTTCCCATTACAATTTCTTGTAAGACTTGTTAATTGCTAGCTCTTATTCTCCTTTAACCTCTCACTTTCTCTTGTTTTTGGTGCTCCCGTACTCCTAGTGGCATTGCTTGAAAGTGTTTTTACAATAGGTTTTACAGTTTTCACGACTTCAGCTTCGAGTTCCGAAGAATCAGTGTGGTATGTTACTAATTGTGTTAAAGAATTAATGTCCTTTATCATTGTACCAAGAAGAACATCTTTATTAACAAATACTTTACCATTTTTAATCCAGATAAACTTAAAATGACCATTCCTCTGTAGTTCCTTGCACTGTAATCCAAAACCACACCATTTTTCACGTCCAAATTCAGTCTTAAAACTATCAAAGTCACTATTCATACAAGCACAGATCAGCTATGTCTACTCTCTTCGAATGCTAAGAGACAATAAATTCTATTTATTGTTATTTTATGTGTTATATTTTTTTTCTTCCTTTATATCTGTAGTTTGCCAATGTTTCGTGTAGTGTTTGTTTTGTTTGTCCTGTTTGATCATGAGATAATTAACTATAATTGGGGTACAACACCGTAGGTATAAATAAATAAATATATTTAAATTATTTGCTTCCTTTGAAGAGTTATATTGTTTACAAAACCAGAAAACAAAAAGATTTCACGAATATTTGGTTATTAAATGGATTTGTTTACATGTTTCAGGAGGGCCGTTGGAAGAAAGCAGCGCTATCTTAAAGTACTTTATTGTATTTCATGACAACAAGTTTCTGTTTATAATTTGAATTTATTTGTAGATTTAGGTTGGCATACTGAATAAAATAAAGTATAAAGTTAGTAACTGTTTGATTAAACATGATTGGTATATTCAAGAATGCCTTCAGTCTAAGAGTCAGTCTAAACAGTTTACATAGGTTATTAAGGAAATTAAAACACAGAGGAGACATATTAGAGCAGTATCTTTATGCAAAAAAAAAAGAAATCATAAAAAATTGATCTCATAATCCAAAAATAATTATAGAAATGCTATGAAAAAAATCTTTTGACAATGTACACTCTATGACTGAATTTTGGGCCGTAATTAAAAAACTTTGTGGTACAAAAAAATGACATAATTATATTTCTACCCAAGAACGGGAAACTTGCTTATAGTCCCCTAAAATGACTTTTATTGGAGTATGCCACCCGTTGCTAGATACAGACTTCTCTTGAGAGGCAGTTCAAAGTAGCATAGCTAATAGTGAATTGGGTACATCCCCGATACCTGATCTAATTCCGTACTAAGCTTTTAAATACCTAACACCTGCTTAGGAGCATTTTTATTTTAACTTATTCAGTAAAATTTGGTGTGAGGAAACTAAGGCTTGGGGTAAAATAAAAACAATAATGCTTTTCTAAAAGGGGAGTCCAATGCGTGGGTTGAGGAAAATAAACTGGTCCTGGGGAGCAGGCGGGATTTAGATTTAATAGCAATAGAGGATGCATTGATGCAATTTTTACTTTGCAGTCAGCCATAAATATGCACCTCTGATTGAAGAAACGATCGGTATTTGTTATATTTGCTGACTTCCGTCGAGCATTCAAAAATTCTCTGCCTCAGGAATTTTTATGGTGCAAACTAAGGGCTAGCGCACACTACAGACTAAACTATCGGCCGATAGTTTAGTCTGTAGTGTGCAGACTGGTTGGAGTGGATCCTCGCACACTAGGCCTACTAAACTGTTTAGTTGGTAGTTGGTGCGCAGACTGGCCGATCATCGGCCGATAGCTTTCACAGCTTACTAGTCAGTATAGAATGGTTGTTCCACTCAAAACCAATAATGTTCACGAGAAGTACAATTATTGCTCTTATAAGAAGAAGAATGTTGAACAAGAGGAAGAAGAGAAACAGGGAATATTGGGTGCAATAGTGATCGAATGTTGCAAGGAAAGTTTTACACACTCCATACTAAACTAGTGGAGTACCCAAAAATGTTTTTCGTTTATTATAGAATGAGCATAACCAGTTTCAATGAACTTGTTAAATTAATTGGACCGTCTATAGCAAAAAAGAATACAATTCTAAGACGTTCTATACCAATTGAGGAAGACATTTTTTTCTTCTGAATTGTCCGGCACAAGATAATCGAAATATAACTAACCTATAATTGATTATATGAAGAATGTTATGTAGTTCCCGCCAATTAAAGTCGGCGAGTCTGCGCATGCCAGTTGTTAACCATAGCCATTAAGAATCGGCCGATAGTTGGCAGACATTTTAGTTGAAAGGGAATCGGTCAGCCCATCAAACTATTTAATCGGCCGATTTTTTGTCGTTTGGTGCGCGCACTCCCATTTCTCTTGTTAGTAATTAAACAACCAGACTAAACTATCGGCCGATAAAAGTCTGCAGTGTGCGCTAGCCCTAAATAAACTCGGAGTGAGCCCCAAAATAATTTGGATTTTTAGCCAACTTTATGATAGTAATAAGTTCGTTGAATGGTGACCATTTATCAAGAGATATCTATGTGATATCTGGGGTACTTAACGCGAAATACTCAGTTTATACATTTGTGATATTGTGGAATACTTCCGGAATAGAGGCGTTGAAGTAGTTAATGTTAAAGTCAACATCTTAATACAGCTTTACGCGGACGATATTGCCATACTCGCTACTTCATGGAGAGATATTACAATGTAGGAACATAATTGTTGCATTTGTGCAATTGCATTTTAATGTTTATTATAATTGAAATTTAAAATAATTTTTATTTATAGTATTTATAAATTTTTTTGGTTGATTGGCTCTCTATAAATCGATTATGTGCATTTCTTATCGAATCAAGTTAGAAGGGAGGCACAAGGAAGATAGCAGTTATTAAGTACAATAAGAATACGACACTGTATCTACTACATGGTTATTTTTGTGAGATGGAATTTTTAGTGGATTTTAAGTCTGTAAAATTATAATACAAAAGATGTTAAACTGTGTATTTTATTTAGTGAAGTAAAACCCTGTATATAAAAGGAAACACTAAATTATTGGTGACCCCGACGTGATCTATTTCGTGTAAACATAAACAATGGGTGCTAATGAAGAACAGACTTAGGAAAAACCGAAACAAATTACAGCAGAAAAGGAATCGACTGAATATGCAACAAATATTGGTGAGATAAACAAACTTAGTATTAAAATGCCCCCTTTTTGGTTAGAAAAACCTGAAATGTGGTTTTTACAAATCGAAGCCCAATTCGAAATAGCTGGAATTACCCAAGAGAGAACAAAATTTAATTATTTAATTTCTCAGTTGGAACCCAAATACTTGGAGAATATTTGGAATTGTAAAAAGTACTGAACTCAATAAGTATAGTTTAGCAAGAGAGCGATTGTTAAATATTTATAGAGAAAGTGAGAATAAACAAATCAAACGATTAATCACTGGACTTGAACTTGGTGATTTAAAGCCTAGTCAGTTGTTGCGTAAAATGCAAGGCTTAGCAGGAGATGGAGTTTCCGAGAAAGTGATGAGAACCCTATGGTTAGAGAAATTACCTGAATCGATTAATATAATTATTAATTAGTGAAGAGAACTTAGACAAAGTGGCTTTAATGGCTGATAAAATAGCAGAGATGTCCCCTAATGCGACTGCTTATAGTATTCAGTCATCAGCTACAACTGATCAACTAATTTCCGATTTATTGTCTAAAATAAATGCATTGGAGTTGCAGATTGCTAACATTAATCAACCAAGATCTCGTAGTGCACACTCAAGCATGTCTTCCCGAGATAGAAGCGCAAGTCGCTCCAGAAGAAACTTCAACCCCAGAGGTAAATATTGCTTCTATCATTTTAGATTTAAGGAACGTTGTCGGCCTGATAAATGCAAGACATCTTGTATGTGGAACAACTCGGGAAACCACAAGCAGCAGCAGGATTAGCGGCGAACTCTGTTGCTGAACATTTTAAAGGATGCCGCCAATTCCGCCTATTTGCAAAAGACAGAATAACGGCATTGCGCTTCCTCATTGATAGTGGAGCGGATGTTTCAATTGTACCAGCTCAGTCTAAACAAACAAAACCTTCCCAGAACTTTAAATTATTTGCTGCTAATGGCTCAGTAGTACCAACTTTTGGAATTAATACATTAAATGAAGATCCGGGCTTGCGACGTGAATTCACATGGCCCTTTATTGTTGCAAAAGTTAATAAGGGTATACTAGGTGCTGACTTTTTAAGTCATTTTAATTTACTATTGATTTGAACAACAGACAGCTAATAGATGGTGTAACAGGTACGCGACTACCTAGTAGCATGTCAGAAATCTCTGTTGTTGACATTATCAGTACAGTTTCCATTAATCACAAATTTGCTGATTTATTGAGAAAATATCCCGAACTGACCAAACCCAATGTATTCCCTGCTAATATAAAACATGATATTAAACATTATATTGTGACAACTGGTAAACCTGTACATTCTCGACCTAGGACATTAAATGCAATTAAACTAAAATTAGCGAAAGACGAGTTTCAATTTATGTTGAATAATGGTGTGATACGGCATCAAAATCTCAATGGGCAAGTCCGTTACATCTAGTAACAAAAAAGGATGGTACATCAAGGCCGTGTGAAGACTTCCGCCGGCTTAATGATCAGACAGTACCGGATAGGTATCCTCTCCCTAGAATTGAGGATTTTCAGTCCATTTTATTCAATAAAATTTTGTTTTCGAAAATAGATCTTTTTAAGGCATTCTATCAAATTCCAGTGGCAGAAGAAGACAAGCCCAAGACTGCTGTCATAACGCCATTTGGGCTATTCGAATTTAATGGCATGCCATTTGCATTGAGAAATGCAACAAGTACTTTTCAGCGCTTCATTAATTCAGTATTTGCAGGTCTGGGCTTTGTATTTGCTTTGTCGATGACTGCCTGGTTGCTTCGGAATCAGAGCAAGAGCACAGACGACATCTTGAGCTTGTTTTTGAAAGGCTTAACAAATATGGATTCAGAATAAAGTTGCCAAATCGGTGTTTGGAGTACAAGAATTGGAATTTCTTGGCTATCTCATAACCCCAGAAGGATCAAAGCCCCTTCCAACGAAAGTCCAAGCTCTATTAGAATGTCACTTGCCAGAAACAGTACAAGATCTTAGAAAATTTCTTGGAATGATCAATTTTTATAGGAGATACCTCAAAAATGCATCTGAAAATCAGGCAATTCTCAACGATTTTCTCAGAGGGTCAAAGAAAAGAGACAAGTCCAAAATTCCATGGACTCCGGGGGCAATAGAAAAATTTGAAAAATGCAAACACGATCTTGCTGATGCTATTATGCTCGCATATCAAGCTCCAAATTATCCATTAGCCTTAATAATTGATGCTAGCGATTTTGCAGTTGGTGGAGTCGTGAAACAGTTGGAAGAAAAAGATTGGAGACCACTAGCCTTTTATTCCAAGAAGCTCAATGAAGCGCAAAGATCTTACAGCACTTACGATCGGGAGCTTCTTAGTATGTACCTCTCTATAAAGCATTTTAAATATCTCTTAGAAGGTAGGCAATTTGCAATCTATACCGATCATCGACCTCTAATATTTGCATTTAAACAGAAAAATGAAAAAGCCTCGCCATGCCAAAAAAGGCAATTAAAATATATCTCAGAATTTTCTACAGATATTCGGCACATCAGTGGTTTTAAAAACATTGTCGCTGATACCCTATCGAGAATCGAAGAAGTGGACATAATCGATCTGGAGAAAGTGGAAGCTCAAGTGGACAACCAGGAACTAGAAAAATTAAGAAAAGCTGCTACTCCTTTGCTATTCAAGAGTTATCAGCTTCCTAATGGCAGAGAACTGTGGTGCGACATTAGCGCAAATCATATTAGACCATTTATTCCACAACAATTTCGGAAACCATTCTTTTCTCTGGTACATAATTTAGCCCATTCAGGAATCAAAGCGACAGTGAAGCAAATGAAAAGCGATATATATGGCCTAACATTAAAAGGGATATACAGGAATGGACTAAAGCCTGTTTACCCTGTCTAAAGAGCAAGGTAGGCAGACACACTAAATCACCCATTGGAATATTTCAAGAACCTGACGAACGATTCGCAGTAATACATATGGATCTAGTACGTCCTCTGCCTCTTTCAGGTGGCAATACTTATGTATTAACTTGCATAGATCGATTCACTAATTGGGCCGAAGTTATTCCTATAAGTAACATATCTGCAGAAACAGTTGCCAAGACATTTTATTCTCAATGGCGACGAGAATAACAACTGATCAAGGCCGTCAATTTGAGTCAACTTTATTCAAACACTTTACTGCGTTGTGTGGGGTCAGGTTGTATCACACTACGCCATATTACCAGCAATGCAATGGCAAAATTGAAAGATTTCATAGGACATTGAAAACAGCGCTAAGGGCGCACAATACACAAAAGTGGACAGAATCACTGCCAACCATCCTTTTAGGACTAAGAGCAGCCATTAATCCAGACATAAAAGCTTCAATTTCACAAATGGTATATAGAAAAACGATTAAAATTCCAGGTGATTTTATTGGAGAACCTACCCTACAATTCCAAGATCCAGACAGCTTTTTAACACAGCTACAACAAACTATGAGATCGCTCAGGCCAGTTCCAGTAAAACACAAAACGACCAGAACAATATTTGTGCACAAAGAATTGGACAGCTGTTCCCATGTATTCGTCCGGATTGACAGGATAAAAAAGGCATTGGAACCACCTTTTGAAGGACCATTTCCTGTTGTAACTAGAGATAGCAAATATTTTCTGCTAAAGATACATGGAAAAGAAGTATCTGTGTCGATAGATCGATTAAAGCCAGCTTACTTGCCAGCCAGCGAGGACCAGGCTTCTGATGAAAATGCAGACATTCTACCTGAATTCACAAAGAAACTACCACCAACACAGCACTTACTGAGCCTCAACCGCCAGATGCGTGTAATCTGCCGAACAAACCAACATGCACAAGAAGTAGAAGAAATGTGCGATTTCCTTCCAAATATCTCAGTTAAATTTCAATTTTATTCTCTTTTAACATAACATTGTTTTATTTAATTTCAGTTCAAATTTTGCTTCGGTTAAAAATAAAAAATAATGATAATAAATGCTTTAATTTATATCGTGATAACTCACTGGGAAGGGAGTAAATGTAGGAACATAATTGTTGCATTTGTATGTTTATTATAATTGAAATTTAAAATAATTTTTATTTATAGTATTTATAAATTTTTTTGGTTGATTGGCTCTCTATAAATCGATTATGTGCATTTCTTATCGAATCAAGTTAGAAGGGAGGCACAAGGAAGGTAGCAGTTATTAAGTATAATAAGAATACGACACTGAATCTACTAAGTGGTTATTTTTGTGTGATAGAATTTTTAGTGGATTTTAAGTCTGTAAAATTATAAAACAAAAGATGTTAAACTGAGTATTTTCTTTAGTGAAATAAAACCCTGTATATAAAAGAAACACCAAATACAGTATAAATTGGAGATGTTGGCTGATTACTGCCTTGAAAATTAACTGGTTGTTAGTACTGAGAAAACGGTTGTGATGCCTTCCAGCAGGAGCAGTGTACTTGTCTTAACCACAACTTATCACTTACGGTAATTCTCCTATAAATACTGTTAACAACTTTATCTACCTGGGGAACAGGTTGTAACTTTAAAACTTTAACTACCTTTTCCCACTGCCGCTAAATTTCGGAAATCCGCGCAGCACTTTGCTTTCAAAAGCTCTGCTGCTGTTCCTTCTATTCTAAGAATTATCTATAAAGTTAAGAGTGAATCATTCGGAAAATATACCTCTTTGATAGTTTAGCAAGTATTTTACTTGCGATGAAGGTATGAAAAAAATGGTTACAGATAAAATACAGCGTTAAAAATTGCCACTAATTAAATGGTTGTGCTAGCTATTGCTAACTAGGTCGATTTGTTTGATTAGTATTTTCGACCAATGCCGTCAATTCAACTCTGTACCTCCATCAGTCCATCGCTGAAGGCAAATATTGCAGTTATTATAGCGAAATTTTTATTACTCTTTGTTCTAGCTTGCGCTACTGTTCTAAATTAGGTGCAATAGGTTTCAAGCAAATTCGAATCTCTTCCTATAAGTTTTAATTTTGGCAAGAAACACTTTCGCCACGAATACTAGCTTTTCTAATGAGGTACTAGCCCTTCTCTAGGTGGTGACAGGCGCAATATATTTTATTATAAAATTCGACTTAAGTGCCGCCAGGTCAACAGACACAACAATACCGTAGAGAAACACATTGCTTTATGGAGGAAAAAACAGTTTAGCAATACCTAAGAAATGAGGACACACTACGAAAAGTTAAAAATTCAACATCTTCATCTTTTCAGTGGCTGGTTATATCATATCAAATTTAAGTAGTTTTCATTTATATAATGTCAAATTAAATTTAATATTAAACTAGTTTTGGTATCGGTTATCAAAACTTGGTTGATTCGTGAGCAGGAAGTTCAGAAAAAAGGAAAATAAATTAAGCATACAAATGACTTATTTTGAAATATGTGATTAAAAAAAAAATTAAAGAACAATGAATTAAATAGAATATAAGGTCAAGAGGACAGATTGGAAATTCTCTACCGGATATCTAATGTAGACCAGTAAAGATTAATAAATGTATTGTTTACTTAATACAAATGAAATAGTCATAATTTGATCGATATAATTTGTATAATTAAAAAACTAATAAGGAATAATCGCGGAGGTTCGAGTCCAGCTTTGCTCCTTAGATTTTCTCTTCCTAGGAGCCTCTACAGCTTACTGACCTGTGACGGTCAGTGTTGTGTCGTAACGTGAGAACAATGTCCGGAGGCCGGCAGTATATTGAAAAGGCTCCGGGTGCCAAGACCATAGATGTTGACACGCCCTAAATTAAAAAAAATAAGGATTAATCTTTCCATATTAATTTTCACTCTCTAAATGATATTCGCATTCCCATCTTAGATACTAGCGTTGATGTTGTCTACTTAAAATTCTTTGTCTGTTTTCTTTTTGAGAAAACTGCCTAAGAATTATTTAATAATAACAATTTGTTAAGATATGCATATTATTAATTTATGAACTTAATTTTATAAATGAATTCATTATTATGAACTGGTTTCACATTTATTTAACAATTCCAAAATGTCTCATTCAAGAGAAGTAATCGTTTATTGAAGTGTCTTAAAAATTTTATTATTCAATGAGTACATTCAATTAAAAATTCGCAATAATATTTAATTTATTTACAGTATAGAAAGATATAAAATCATCAGTCTTTAAAAAAAAAACACACACACAAACAGACCATTTTCTAAATACCACTTTTTTGGACTCAGGTGATCTCAAGTCGGATATTTTTTTTTTAATTTAAGGCGCGTCAACATCTATGGTCATTGGCGCCCGGAGCCTTCTCAGTGCAATGCCGGCCTCCGAACAGTATTTTCTCATTACGGACATCACTGTCCATCACCGGACAGTGAGCTGTAGAGGCTCCTAGGAAGAAATATCTAAGGGTAGCACAGCTGGACTCGAACCCGGGTCCTCCGCGTGGGAGTCCAGTACGCTAACCACTTAGCTATTCCCTTCCCTAAGTCGGATATTGTTGGTGAAACTCCGATATCAGAAATTTGGCACGATTACAGTACTTCCTCTAATTAAGAAAAGTAAGAGAAAGTAAAAATCAAGGATATTTTAGTACAAAAAAAAATCATCTCAGGATACTAGCCAGGTTAAGTTAACGTTCCAAGAATATATTACTATAGTCATAAAAATTGCCACCAGGTGCCACCAACTCCCATCAGGAAAGCAACGTTTTTAATAGTAACAAAATTATCCACTAGATGTCTCTCATCACTTAAATTTTACATTTTTTAATGTTTGAAAAAAAAATTGGTGAATAATTGGTATTATTAGCATTGCAATCTGTCACAGGACGGAAAATTATTTCAATATTCACTTCCCCGAAAATGCTGCTAATGCAATCCTGCCTTGCAGCTATTTTTAGATAAACTTTGTTTTTTTGCTTACTATTCTATTTTTATATAAACTTTGTGTATTGATATACTTTTAGGGGGGGGAGAATCGAAAGCTTTGGTCATCGCGCCCAATATGTTATTAGTTGATCTTTGGAAGTTATTGAATTTATTTTATTTATAACGATGTGTTAGGTCGCGGCACCTTTGAGCAGTAACATTGCTTCGATCTTTATTGCCCTTTTTTATTACTGCACCACTGTTAATTCCTTGCAATTTCCAAATTATTATTTCCTTTTTTTTTCTTTCATCGCCCGCCTCGTTCTCACGCCTCCCCGCATTTTTACCTCTCTTTCTCACTTGGTGATGGGATTGTCGGCACCTTTATCTCTCGGGATTTGCCCCTTTCTTATTTTCCCACACCCTTCAAACATCCTCTATTTCTATAAAATTACTTTACTTGGTATCTCTCGCCCGTACAACAGTGTTTGTGCCGTTCTCTTCTTCTGTCGTCCTACTTGTTAACCGTTGTGTGCCAGTTCATAATTCGCTTTGTGCTCCGATTTAGATCACGTGGTACGCGCCTTCGCCTTACAAGTTAACATTTATTACCTTGCTAGCGATAAAATTCGTCTTCCGCTTTCCGCTACCCTCTTCAGGAGCACTCGTCTTCCGCGCCTTGGTTGCTCCACTACTCTCAGCAGTGTCAACAACAGCGTCATCCGATTCACCAAGCCCTCTGCTTTATCTGCGCCTAAATTCCTTTCTTCATTACGCCCTTGCACCCGAACTCACACACACCCACACACATACTCACACGCTATGTCTTCCTTTCCCAATCCACTTATCGCCTCATTGCCTCTTTGACTCATCATTCGCAGTCATCAGAAGGGTAAGTCTCGCCTCTTTTTATTTCAGCTATTTTCTTCATCTTTTACATTATTACTTGCTTTTGTATTTTGTCTCCTCGCTCGCCACCGAACCTGGGTGTCTGCCGCGCAGATAAATGTCTTATTTATGATTTTTTTCACACAATTTCCCTCGATTAATTAGAATTATTTCCTTATTTTTAACTTATCGCTGAAGAAACATTAAAATTCACTGCAGTGTCTAAAATTATTCGTTATTTGCACTGATCAGTGGCGGCTACTGGTATTCGCGATTGCGCGACTGAACCCCCCAGCTATTTGAAAAAAAAATAAAAAATTAAAAGTAACAAATTATCATATGTTTATTACTTTCTCTTATTTTTATTTCGTATTTCAATTTCAAAAAATATTTTTATTTATATTACTTTCAAACATTGGTCACAGCAAAAATTGAATGAATATAGCTTATAAAAATTGAATCCTGATATAGTTTCAATCAAATCCATGTAAAATGAATGAATGAATGGAATGATGTGAAAAAAATAATTTGTTTGTCAAATCCGAGGAGAATCGAACATAAATGAATAGGAACGTATATCAGTATAAGAGCTCACTCTAATGTGTTGTTTAATGTATGGTGCATTTTTGTACGATTGTAGGTATAATGCGTGCACATATCAGGAGATGTATAAAGTGTAGGAAGCAGGGGGTTCACAATTCGGTATCGCGCTGGAGAATTTAATATATATATGTATATATAAAAACATTTCTTTGTGTTAGTGTAGAAACGTGTGTTTCCTATTAACTTTTTAAAATAAGAGTGGGGGATTCTTGCGCGATGAACGTTGAATACTAGCTAGCTGTAGTTGAACGAACTTACCCGATCTTATCCGAAGTTAGTTGCACATTCGATATTGCACTACGGCCGTTCGTTATTTTTTTGTGCGATGTGGCCTCTGCCAAAGTGTGAATTTTTATATTTTTATCAAGCTTTTGGATTCGAATTGGTTTATTTTTTTAAGTAATTATATTTTATATATTTTTCTATATTTATATTATTATATTTCTAAATATTATTTTTACATTAGATAAAGTTTTAAACATTTTTTCATTCCTTCTGTTTTCAATTTATCATGTCACAATCTGTAGCAATTAATAGTGTTGAATATTTAATTAAAAATTCGGATAATTTAACTTACGAAGATAGAATTAGGATTAAAAATGCCGGTCCCCCGCGTCCCAACTTAATCATTAATACTAATTACAAAAACAGATAATTAAAAAAAAATGTTGAACCCCCACATATCCAAGTCAGGAGCCGCCACTAGCACTGATGATTTTTTTTTTAAATAGAATGATTTATTTGACTCTTTTTTCAAGTGCATTATATTTCCATTATAAAAAGCGTTCGCATAATGGATACCGCAACACAGAGAGGAAAGAAAAACATTAAGAAAAATGAAAGTTTGTATTTGATATTAATGTACAATCAGCAGTATGGCCAACAATAAGCGTGAGAACAGTGTTGTAACTGATGCCCCGCTACCCCCCCCAAGTATGTCAATGTCTGCGCAAAAAACAAAAGTTTTTATAAAAATAGCTGCAAGGCAGGGTTGCATTTGCAGCATTTTCCAGAGAAGTAAATATTGAAATAATTTCTCCCTCCTATGACAGACCAATAATTTAAGGGAGTAGACTAATAATTATTCACCAATTATTATTAAATCATTCTTAGGCAGTTTTCTTAAAAAGAAAACAAAGAATTTTAACTGATGAGAGACATCTAGTGGATAATTTTATTACTATTAATAACGTTGCTTTCTTAAACACTCCGAGTTTTTGTAGTTTAGACCATAAAAATTCCTGAGGCAGAGAATTTTGAATGCTCGACGGAAGTAACAAATATAACAAATACCGATCGTTTCTTCAATCAGAAGTGCATATTTATGGCTGACTGCAAAGTAAAAATTGCATCAATGCATCCTCTATTATATCTAATTCCCGCCTGTTCCTCAGGACCAGCTTATTTTCCTCAACCCCGCGTTGGACTCCGCTTTTTGAACAGCATTGTTGTTCTTTTTTACCCCAAGCCTTTCTTCGGACCATATTTTACTCAATAAGTTAAAATAAAAATGCTCCCTAGCAGGTGTTGGCTATTTAAAAGCTTCGTACGGAATTAGATCAGGTATCGGGGAAGTACCCAATTTACTATTGACTATGCTACTTTGAACTGCCTCTAAAGAAAAGTCTATATCTAGCAACGGGTGGCATACTCCAATAAAAGTCATTTTGGGGGGACTATAAGCAAGTTTCCCATTCTTGGGTAGAAATATGTCATTTTTTTGTACACAAAAGTTTTTAATTCCGGTCTAGAATTCATTCATAGTGTGTACATTGTCAAAAGATTTTTTTCATAGCATTTCTATAATTATTTTTGGATTATGAGATCAATTTTTTATGATTTCTTTTTTTTTTGCATAAAGATACTGCTCTAATATGTTTCCTCTGTGTTTTAATTTCCTTAATAACCTATGTAAACTGTTTAGACTGACTCTTAGACTGAAGACATTCTTGAATATACCAATCATGTTTAATCAAACAGTTACTAACTTTATACTTAATTTTATTCAGTATGCCAACCTAAATCTACAAATTATAAATAGAAACTTATTGTCATGAAATTACAATAAAGTACTTTAACGCTCCTTTCTTCTAACTGCCCTCCTGCAACAGTTAAACAAATCCATTTAGTAACCAAATATTCGTGAAATCATTTTGTTTTTTATTTTTGTTAACAATATAACTCTACGGAAGAAGCAAATAATTTAAATTTAAGTTAATTATCTCATCATTAAACAGGACAAACCAAACAAACACTACACGAAACATAGACAAACTGCAGGTAGGGAAGAAGAAAAAAAAATATAACATATAAAATAACAATAAATAGAATGTACAAAAAGTATGAATATAAAAATAATAGTATTTAAAGATAATGACATTATACAAATATATTTATATACAAACACAACAAACAAAAGCATATACAAATATAAGGGATAATATAGCAGAAAATGCATAAAACTATTAATAAGAATTACCAATTAAAAACTAATTAAAAAGAGGGAGCGTAAAACTAAAAGGGATAAACGAATCTTGACTTATAGATAAACTATAGACTATTAAAGGGAAACTATCAAACTATTCAATATATAACTAATATAAGTAACAATCTATTATAAATGCAAATATCTAGTAATAACTAATTAATGACTACTGCTGGCAAATGCAATAAATTTCATTAATGCTGGCAGGAAGATATCACATTCATTAGAAATACTGTTTCCAAGGGACACAATTCTAGCCATAGGAAAGGATTGGGAATATGTTTTGAATAATAATTTTTAGAAAACACAGGTCATAGCGAGTATCTATTGTAGGAACATTTACTACTTAAAAGTGTGAAAGCTACCCTTATAGAGGTTCATATTCAAGTTGAAATACTAATCACAGCATATACTGATTAATGTCAAAATTGATTTATAATTTTTTTAAATAAAAGCAAAACTCACGTTAATTTAAATACGCTTTAATAGTAATGATCTTGATGTAATTTATTATCATTACTATGTATGATTGAGAATCATTTATAAAAGTTAAACGTCTTGAAATAAAATCTGAATCACATTTCTGCAGATGCTGATATAGCATTTCGATGCTACAGAAGCAATCCCAATAAAATATTTCCTAATCATTTGCGCTCAAAGGCTTATTTAAAGAAAAAAACTGTAGTTTTAAATAAGAGGTCTGCTTGAATGCCAGTCGACAACGTCATTTCAATGACCTAGTTTAATAACGGTTTCCAAACTGTACTGAAGGTTCCTTAGTGGCGATCAGAATATTTATATATAAATAAAAATTTATAATATGATAATCTGTTGAAGCAAACTAAGAAATTCCCACCACAATATTTCTTTCAGTATAATTAGCGATGGTAATAAAAAAATCTGATTGGACAAATGTTTTTATCTCAGCCAGATTAGTGGAAGATCTTAGTTAGGGCAGTATTGATAATCCGGCAGTATATATAATCTGGGACAGAGTACCGGAATTAAAACTTAATCCTGGACAGAGTACCGGAATTAAAACATACTTGGGGGAAGCCATAAAAAAAAAAGTATGCACTTGCTTTGAATTGTGAATTGCTATATGTAATGTAGTTGTACAAAAGATTGATATATCATCAAGATGAACTCGTCTTATAACCCATCAAGAAAGATAAAGATTAAAACTTTTTACCTCTTCTAGATTGCCTTAACCAAGTAATGCCGAAGGATTGTAGAGCTACCAAGATAAAGAAGAAGGCTATTTTCAGTAAAAATTTGGTATAAATTCCATGGTATAGCTCTCAATGGCAGAAATTACTGTAATAGCTCTTATCAATAGTTGCCTTCAAAAACACAACAAAATATCACTTTCGCTACGTAACACGCTATTGCCTCACTAACAAAGTTGTTGGTTAGTCATAGGTTTGGGAAACAAGCTTCGTGAAAGTTTCTACGTCAAGATTTTCTACATGAGATAAGTCCACATTTAACTTGATAGGATCATATTACATCATCTATCAGGAATTAATCTGACTATATCATCGTTTGACGTCACAGTTTAGTCTCGCTTAGTCTGCGTCACTATTCTCTCTCTCTCTATAAGTTGCTAATTTCTCATTAGATGTAGATTGCCATAGCGGATTATTACACTGTGACTGAAAGATCTACTGTGCCCCGGGGATCCTTGATCCGGGATTCTTCTGAGTGCACTGCCGGCCTCCCAGCAATGTCCTCTAGCTACAGAAACACTGCCCATCAGCGGACAGTGAGATGTAGAGGCTCACTGTCCTATGTCCATTTAGTAGAATATAAGACTGAGGGCCAAACAGCTCGCCTTAAATAACCCTAGAATACTGAAAGCACCGATAGTGCAATTTGATACTATTTTCTCCTTATTTTCTAATTCTGTTCAGTGCACAATCAAGTACATTACTAATAATTTTAATTAAACACACCTTTCTTTTTACAATGGCAATCATATTAACTCCTCCTGATATTAGTTCTTTATTGTTTTTCTATAATTTTAATAAGTTTTTCTAACAGACAAGTTGGAAAACATCTCAATATTGCCTGTACAAGAATTAAAATTAATTAATGTACAATAAATATTATAATTGAATAAACTGACATAATGTACGCCCACACAAGGGCTTTTTATTAAGAAACGAAATCCATATTTGGAAAACATATGGTACAACTTTCTCATATGGCAACAATTGCAGTTGTTACAGTTGAAATGGACAACTTTCACTGTTGGAACTGTATGAGAGAAAGTTGTATCAATGTTTGACGCCAGATTTTTCTCTGGCCATTCTAATTGGAAAGAACCCTAATTTTAAAAAAATAAACAGCTCTGCGCTTAAATTTTAAATTTAATTTAAACCAATAAATTTTCAAATAACTCACCCCATAAATATGGAAACCAATAAATCCACAATTGTAATTACTACCAGAACGAAGTGTAACGAATGTACTATTAACGAATCTATCTGTACTTAGAACGAAAAATGGTAAAAGTTTTCTGGCTAATGATAGAGTGTTTGAAAATTGAAGTGCAAGTTTGGTTATAACAATTCCTGCAGATATCGTAGTCATCTGTATATTGTGCTTATTCAAATCATGGCTCACACATTTTCCAAACATTGATATAAAAGCCTGTAAAATATATATACATATATATAAATTAAAAAAAAAATCATATCTAAGACAAATTAAATATTAACACTGTTTAATATAATGAAATGTTACATTTAATCTATACATTGTATAACGTCGGATGGAAAACATTATTCTTGATAAGAATTCATACAATTAGTAATTATTGATATATATTAGCTTATTTAACAAATAGTTCCGTTAAGCTGAAAATAAAAATTCTATTCCCACTTCAAGCAGTCTTCTTCAAGCAGACTTCTCGCTTTCAGTTAGTTTTCTGTGATATATTCATGCCTGGCCAGTGTTCTACATATGTAGTTAAGTTTAGCATATTCATCCAAACATCATATTTCGCCCTGAAGAGGGAAAAAACTCATTTCATCCGCTGATGAAAATGAGGTCTGTTTTATTTTAATAATAACCACAAACCCCTGCGTCTGATGATTCAAAATCGATTGTCATTGCAAGCAAAACAACGGAACTAATAATTTATTTTAGAATAACGGCGTCGCATGTACATTTAGTTGAATATAAGATTGAGGGCTAAACAACTCGCCTTAAAATATCCCTACAAAACTGAAAAGTAATCAACAAAAAGTAATGTAAATTTCTGGGATATCTATCGTGAAGATGGTGACCTCTACAAGTTCTCTGTTTATTGGAACTCTGTGATTAAGATTAGATGTTTTGTAGGTAGAACTTGTGGTTATACAATTCAAACAGCGCCCTAAAAGATTTATTTTGGTTCATTGGAAACTGTTCAGGTATGTCTGCTCACGCATCTAAGCATGACGTATTGAATTACCACTTAACGCCACAAGTTGGTAAGCTAACTGCCACCTGGTTCTGACGTCACACAGAATTTTAAGATTTAACGGCTCATCTAATATTATAAAAACAAACAATAGTAAATAGAAATCTTAACCCGGTGCAAGTTCAAGGTCATTGTACTATTTCATTGTCCTGCTATTTTTATTTCTGTTATTGTCCTCAGTTACGTTATTTTTCTATATAGTCTTTACCAATTTTGAACAATGTTCCGTTGAGTTCTATTAAATAATATTCATGAGTGTCGTTAATTAGCTAATTGCGGTATACTTGTAAACGTGACAGGCAGTGCGTTCGGAATACAATTGCTATAAAAACTTATGTGAAAAAATAGCAACAGACTTACATACATACAATGATTGTAGAATTATCTGAACTAGCCACAATGTTCGAGAAATTTAAGAGGGAGGTCAAAAAATAAAAATGAGCTTCTAATGAGAAATGAAAATGGTAATGCTCAATCAATTTTTGAGAAGCAGGAACAAAAATGCAAATCACTGATAAAGGTAAATCAATAATTAAAAGAAACTGTGACTAAACAAAAGAAAATTTTAGAAATTTTAAGCAGAAAATATGGTTCAATCTTTTTTTGCCGGATGATGGGAATCATGAAAGTTTGCAAACCACTATTCTGGATTTGAGCAATAACGTAATTCTGTACAAGTAGACAAAGAAAATTTAAATGATATCAGACGGCCAGGTAAAATTAAAATAAAGAATGTGCAGAGCAAATTCCTTCTGAAATCACAGAGCAAACAAGTGAAGAATCAATTCCATGGGTGCCTCAGCAGCAAGGAGCAACATCAGGCCTTAGCAAATGAAACATGAGGTCGCGATAAGGAGTCCCTGCTTTAAACACACTCTACGCTTCTACTTGCAAGTACAACTTTACAGAATAGACTTATCCAAAGACAGGAGGCAAATGGTTTGATGGAATAGTTTTACTCACATAGGGTGAAACTTCCGTATGTTTCTAGAAACGGATATTCTGTCCCGGAACCTCATCAAGTCCAACATGCGCGTCCTCGTCGCGGCTCTGGAAACATCTACGCTCCACTTTTGTGGAAGCGTGGTTGGCCAAAAATGTGGTTGAACGCAGAGGGTAGCCTTCGGGCTATTTGGGAACTTAGCACTCCCATGTACCTCAGCTACAATTACAACTAACAATGCAGCGGTGCCCCGTCTAGAATGTGAGTTGGTAGAAGCTTTTCTTCCCCTCTGTTTGTGTCGCCATAATTATGTGCGGCCTGAATCTCTTGCAGCAAATTCTTTTGCTGCGGAGGCTCTGTGGGGTTCATGCTGCATCACTTACACCTAAACGCCTTAACCTCGTACACCTATACAATTACATTCCTACAAGCCAATGACACTTGTTGGTGCCACCCACATGTTTGCCGTGTGTGGATACCTGTATCGTGGGGAAAGGAAGTCCTGGTGGTTGGAGGCGCAGGTTCTTGCTGGAGGCATGTTCCCTGGGTGTGCCTTGCAGTCCAACACACCACTTTGGTTCCTGACTCCACTAAACAGGCGGCCAGAGCCTAATCCAGCTCTGGTCAATCGGCTAGCGTAAAGTAAGCATGGGTGAGTTCCCGGGTATTGTGGGCCTTTGCCTACGATCCCTGGACGCTATATCTCTGGGGTAGCTCTGGCGCTTCTTCAAAGCGTCCCAAATTGTGAGGCTCCGTGGAGGGTGGAGAGTTCTGGAGAGGATTTTTTTTTAAATATTATTTAAGATATGTTTTTAATTTTAAATTCGTCAGCCAGGGGCTCTTTAGAGGAGGGGGCCACCGGTGGTGGGGGTAATTCCTTTGTACATCCAGAGTCGGGTGACCAGGTCCTGGATGCGCTAATGGGTGGGAATCTGGAAAAATTTCCAGAGGCAGGGAAGGCTTGCTTCTGGAGGAGAACGTGTCAAGAGGAGTCGCGGAGGACTTGTCTCCCTGCGGTGATCTCTGAAACATGTCAAAGGAAAAAGGAGAGATATGTAAGAATGTATTTATTTTTATTTGTTTATTCACTTTTATTAATTTATATTTATTTATTTGTACTTATTTATTTATTTATATGTATTTATTCTTTTTATTTGTTTATGTATTATATTTATTTATTTATTTTTATTTATTTGTTCATTCATTATTATTATTATTTATTTATTTTTGTTCGTGCCTGCGCAACCAATGAAGTCAGAAGTTCCATTTCTTCCACTAGTTGACTTATCACTAGGTTGACAGTGTAGAAATGGTACAGGTTAATTTGCAACATAGCAAAGATGCAACAATTTGTCCCGCTCTAATGCTAGGTTGCATACATATTTTGCACATATTATTCAAGAATCCTATGCTTCTAAATGATTGGTTCGAGGTTTGGCAGGCTGTCTGTTGACAGTGAGTCAATGGCAGGCTGTTTGTTGCGGATGGCGGGAGCACTCCTAGAGCATGTGTTTGCGTTAGTAGAGATGTCGGCGCAGTTCTGCTCAGACAGTTTTGCTCTAGGGATTTGGTGGCGGTGAGGATTGCTGTGGGGGTTGGTGGCCGATGTCTTGATGTGGTGGTGGCCTCGGCCTATTTCCCGTATGATCATCCCTCTCCTTCTTCTCAGGAATTAGTAGATCTGGTAAGGTTTTCGGAGTCCAGCAACACACCTATAATTGTAGGATGTGATGCAAATGCACATCATGCTGTCTGCGGCAGCAGCAACATAATACTAGGGGTCGTCACGGACTTCTTGATGGGTTCTGAGCTAGATGTTGTAAATAGGGGTTCTGAACCCACTTTTGTAACCAGGATTAGAAGACAAGTTATTGATATTATTCTTGCTTCTAGGAATATTAGTAAACTGATTAGAGATTTCTATTTTTGGATTTCTATTTCAGGCTTCTATTTCTGATCACAGGATTATTAGGTTTAGTCTGGGGATTGATCCAGCCATCATGGCTACCTGATCCAGAAGGGCGGATTGGAATTCTTATTCTAAACTTCTAGAAGATAAAATGTTTATCCAGTCAAGTGCTCTTGGTGATATTACCGAATTGGAAAGAGAGGTTGGTATTCTTCATGAACAAATTAAGTCGTCATTCGAGGAGACTTGCCTTCTCAAGTTGGTTAGTGGTAGTAGGAACCCCTGGTGGTTATCTTCGTTAGAAAAGCTAAGAAGACAAGTTAACACACGCTATGTCTTCCTTTCCCAATCCACTTATTGCCTCATTGCCTCTTTGAGTCTTCATTCGCAGTCATCAGAAGGGTAAGTCTCGCCTCTTTTTATTTCAGCTATTTTCTTCATCTTTTACATTATTACTTGCTTTTGTATTTTGTCTCCTCGCTCGCCACCGAACCTGGGTGTCTGCCGCGCAGAAAATGTCTTATTTATGATTTTTTTCACACAATTTCCCTCGATTAATTAGAATTATTTCCTTATTTTTAACTTATCGCTGAAGAAACATTAAAATTCACTGCAGTGTCTAAAATTATTCGTTATTTGCACTGATGATTTTTTTTTTAAATAGAATGATATATTTGACTCTTTTTTCAAGTGCATTACATTTCCGTTATAAAAAGCGTTCGCATAATGGATACCGCAGCACAGAGAGGAAAGAAAAACATTAAGAAAAATGAAAGTTTGTATTTGATATTAATGTACAATCAGCAGTATGGCCAACAATAAGCGTGAGAACAGTGTTGTAACTGATGCCCCGCTACCCCCCCCAAGTATGTCAATGTCTGCGCAAAAAACAAAAGTTTTTATAAAAATAGCTGCAAGGCAGGGTTGCATTTGCAGCATTTTCCAGAGAAGTAAATATTGAAATAATTTCTCCCTCCTATGACAGACCAATAATTTAAGGGAGTAGACTAATAATTATTCAGCAATTATTATTAAATCATTCTTAGGCAGTTTTCTTAAAAAGAAAACAAAGAATTTTAACTGATGAGAGACATCTAGTGGATAATTTTGTTACTATTAATAACGTTGCTTTCTTAAACACTCTCGAGTTTTTGTAGTTTAGACCATAAAATTTCCTGAGGCAGAGAATTTTGAATGCTCGACGGAAGTCAACAAATATAACAAATACCGATCGTTTCTTCAATCAGAAGTGCATATTTATGGCTGACTGCAAAGTAAAAATTGCATCAATGCATCCTCTATTATATCTAATTCCCGCCTGTTCCTCAGGACCAGCTTATTTTCCTCAACCCCGCGTTGGACTCCGCTTTTTGAACAGCATTGTTGTTCTTTTTTACCCCAAGCCTTTCTTCGGACCATATTTTACTCAATAAGTTAAAATAAAAATGCTCCCTAGCAGGTGTTGGCTATTTAAAAGCTTCGTACGGAATTAGATCAGGTATCGGGGAAGTACCCAATTTACTATTGACTATGCTACTTTGAACTGCCTCTAAAGAAAAGTCTATATCTAGCAACGGGTGGCATACTCCAATAAAAGTCATTTTGGGGGGACTATAAGCAAGTTTCCCATTCTTGGGTAGAAATATGTCATTTTTTTGTACACAAAAGTTTTTAATTCCGGTCTAGAATTCATTCATAGTGTGTACATTGTCAAAAGATTTTTTTCATAGCATTTCTATAATTATTTTTGGATTATGAGATCAATTTTTTATGATTTCTTTTTTTTTTGCATAAAGATACTGCTCTAATATGTTTCCTCTGTGTTTTAATTTCCTTAATAACCTATGTAAACTGTTTAGACTGACTCTTAGACTGAAGACATTCTTGAATATACCAATCATGTTTAATCAAACAGTTACTAACTTTATACTTAATTTTATTCAGTATGCCAACCTAAATCTACAAATTATAAATAGAAACTTATTGTCATGAAATTACAATAAAGTACTTTAACGCTCCTTTCTTCTAACTGCCCTCCTGCAACAGTTAAACAAATCCATTTAGTAACCAAATATTCGTGAAATCATTTTGTTTTATATTTTTGTTAACAATATAACTCTACGGAAGAAGCAAATAATTTATATTTAAGTTAATTATCTCATCATTAAACAGGACAAACCAAACAAACACTACACGAAACATAGACAAACTGCAGGTAGGGAAGAAGAAAAAAAAATATAACATATAAAATAACAATAAATAGAATGTACAAAAAGTATGAATATAAAAATAATAGTATTTAAAGATAATGACATTATACAAATATATTTATATACAAACACAACAAACAAAAGCATATACAAATATAAGAGACAATATAGCAGAAAATGCATAAAACTATGAATTTAAAAATAAGAATTACCAATTAAAAACTAATTAAAAAGAGGGAGCGTAAAACTAAAAGGGATAAACGAATCTTGACTTATAGATAAACTATAGACTATTAAAGGGAAACTATCAAACTATTCAATATATAACTAATATAAGTAAAAATCTATTATAAATGCAAATATCTAGTAATAACTAATTAATGACTACTGCTGGCAAATGCAATAAATTTCATTAATGCTGGCAGGAAGATATCAGATTCATTAGAAATACTGTTTCCAAGGGACACAATTCTAGCCATAGGAAAGGATTGGGAATATGTTTTGAATAATAATTTTTAGAAAACACAGGTCATAGCGAGTATCTATTGTAGGAACATTTACTACTTAAAAGTGTGAAAGCTACCCTTATAGAGGTTCATATTCAAGTTGAAATACTAATCACAGCATATACTGATTAATGTCAAAATTGATTTATAATTTTTTTAAATAAAAGCAAAACTCACGTTTATTTAAATACGCTTAAATAGTAATGATCTTGATGTAATTTATTATCATTACTATGTATGATTGAGAATCATTTATAAAAGTTAAACGTCTTGAAATAAAATCTGAATCACATTTCTGCAGATGCTGATATAGCATTTCGATGCTACAGAAGCAATCCCAATAAAATATTTCCTAATCATTTGCGCTCAAAGGCTTATTTAAAGAAAAAAACAGTAGCTTTAAATAAGAGGTCTGCTTGAATGCCAGTCGACAACGTCATTTCAATGACCTAGTTTAATAACGGTTTCCAAACTGTACTGAAGGTTCCTTAGTGGCGATCAGAATATTTATATATAAATAAAAATTTATAATATGATAATCTGTTGAAGCAAACTAAGAAATTCCCACCACAATATTTCTTTCAGTATAATTAGCGATGGTAATAGAAAAATCTGATTGGACAAATGTTTTTATCTCAGCCAGATTAGTGGAAGATCTTAGTTAGGGCAGTATGTGATAATCCGGCAGTATATATAATCTGGGACAGAGTACCGGAATTAAAACTTAATCCGGGACAGAGTACCGGAATTAAAACATACTTGGGGGAACGCCATAAAAAAAAAAGTATGCACTTGCTTTGAATTGTGAATTGCTATATGTAATGTAGTTGTACAAAAGATTGATATATCATCAAGATGAACTCGTCTTATAACCCCTCAAGAAAGATAAAGATTAAAACTTTTTACCTCTTCTAGATTGCCTTAACCAAGTAATGCCGAAGGATTGTAGAGCTACCACGATAAAGAAAAAGGCTATTTTCAGTAAAAATTTGGTATAAATTCCATGGTATAGCTCTTAATGGCAGAAATTACTGTAATAGCTCTTATCAATAGTTGCCTTCAAAAACACAACAAAATATCACTTTCGCTACCGAACACGCCATTGCTTCACTAACAAAGTTGGTGGTTAGTCGTAGGTTTGGGAAACAAGCTTCGCGGAAGTTTCCATGTCAAGATGAGATAAGTGCAAATTTAACTTGATAGGATCATATTACATCATCTATCAGGAATTAATCTGACTACATCATCGTTTGACGTCACAGTTTAGTCTCGCTTAGTCTGCGTCACTATTCTCTCTCTCTCTATAAGTTGCTAATTTCTCATTAGATGTAGATTGCCATAGCGGATTATTACACTGTGACTGAAAGATCTACTGTGCCCCGGGGATCCTTGATCCGGGATTCTTCTGAGTGCACTGCCGGCCTCCCAGCAATGTCCTCTAGCTACAGAAACACTGCCCATCAGCGGACAGTGAGATGTAGAGGCTCACTGTCCTATGTCCATTTAGTAGAATATAAGACTGAGGGCCAAACAGCTCGCCTTAAATAACCCTAGAATACTGAAAGCACCGATAGTGCAATTTGATACTATTTTCTCCTTATTTTCTAATTCTGTTCAGTGCACAATCAAGTACATTACTAATAATTTTAATTAAACACACCTTTCTTTTTACAATGGCAATCATATTAACTCCTCCTGATATTAGTTCTTTATTGTTTTTCTATAATTTTAATAAGTTTTTCTAACAGAGAAGTTGGAAAACATCTCAATATTGCCTGTACAAGAATTAAAATTAATTAATGTACAATAAATATTATAATTGAATAAACTGACATAATGTACGCCCACACAAGGGCTTTTTATTAAGAAACGAAATCCATATTTGGAAAACATATGGTACAACTTTCTCATATGGCAACAATTGCAGTTGTTACAGTTGAAGTGGACAATTTTTCACTGTTGGAACTGTATAAGAGAAAGTTGTATCAATGTTTGAGGCCAGATTTTTCTCTGGCCATTCTAATTGGAAAGAACCCTAATTTTAAAAAAATAAACAGCTCTGCGCTTAAATTTTAAATTTAATTTAAACCAATAAATTTTCAAATAACTCACCCCATAAATATGGAAACCAATAAATCCACAATTGTAATTACTACCAGAACGAAGTGTAACGAATGTACTATTAACGAATCTATCTGTACTTAGAACGAAAAATGGTAAAAGTTTTCTCGCTAATGATACAGTGTTTGAAAATTGAAGTGCAAGTTTGGTTAGAAAAATTCCTGCAGATATCGTAGTCATCTGTATGTTGTGCTTATTCAAATCTTGACTAACACATTTTCCAAACATCGTCATAAAAGCCTGTAAAATATATATACATATATATAAATTAAAAAAAAAAAACCTATCTGAAGCAAATTAAATACTCACACTGTTTAATATAATGAAATGTTACATTTAATCTATACATTGTATAACGTTGGATGGAAAACATTATTCTTGATAAGAATTCATACAATTAGTGATTATTGATATATATTAGCTTATTTAACAAATAGTTCCGTTAAGCTGAAAATAAAAATTCTATTCCCACTTCAAGGAAAGCAGACTTCTCGCTTTCAGTCAGTTTTCTGTGATATATTCATGCCTGGCCAGTGTTCTACATATGTAGTTAAGTTTAGCATATTCATCCAAACATCAGATTTCGCCCTGAAGAGGGAAAAAACTCATTTCATCCGCTGATGAAAATGAGAAGTCTGTTTTATTTTAATAATAACCACAAACCCCTGCGTCTGATGATTCAAAATCGATTGTCATTGCAAGCAAAACAACGGAACTAATAATTTATTTTAGAATACACGGCGACGCATGTACATTTAGTTGAATATAAGATTGAGGGCTAAACAACTCGCCTTAAAATATCCCTACAAAACTGAAAAGTAATCAACAAAAAGTAATGTAAATTTCTGGGATATCTATCGTGAAGATGGTGACCTCTACAAGTTCTCTGTTTATTGGAACTCTGTGATTAAGATTAGATGTTTTGTAGGTAGAACTTGTGGTTATACAATTCAAACAGCGCCCTAAAAGATTTATTTTGGTTCATTGGAAACTGTTCAGGTATGTCTGCTCACGCATCTAAGCATGACGTATTGAATTACCACTTAACGCCACAAGTTGGTAAGCTAACGTTACCTGGTTGTGATGTCACACAGAGTTTTAAGATTTAACGGCTCGTCTAATATCGTAAAAACAAGCAATAATAAATGGAAATCTTAACTCGGTACAAGTTCAAGGTCATTGTACTAGTCCATTGCCCTACTGTTTTTTTTTTCTCTGATTATACTCAGTTTGTTATTTATCTATACAGTCTTTACCAATTTTGATCAAGGTTCTGTTGAGTTCTATTAAATAATATTCACTAGGGTCGTTAATTAGCTAATTGCTGTATACTGGTGAACGTGACAGTTCGGAATACACTACAAGAAAAATTTATCCGAAAAAATAAGAGACTTACATACATACAATTATTGTAGAATTGTCTGAACTAGCCAAAATGTTCGAGAAATTTAAGAGGGAGATTAAAAAATTAAAATGAGCTTTGTAAAAAGAAACGAAAATGGTAATGCTCAATTAATTTTTGAGAAGCAGGAGGAAAATATAAAAATCAAGAATTAAAAGAAACTGTGACTAAACAACAGAAAATTTTAGAAATATGACACAGAAAAAATAATTTAATCTTTTTTTGGCATACCCAAGCCGGATGACGGGAATCATGAAAGTTTGCAAACCACTATTCTGGATTTGAGCAATAACGTAATTCTGTATAAGTAAACAAAGAAAATTTAAATGATATCAGACGGCCAGGTAAAATTAAAATAAAGAAGGTGCAGAGCAAATTCCTTCTGAAATCACACAGCAAACAAGTGAAGAATCAATTCCATGGGTGCCTCAGCAGCAAGGAGCAACATCAGGCCTTAGCAAATGAAACATGAGGTCGCGATAAGGAGTCCCTGCTTTAAACACACTCTACGCTTCTACTTGCAAGTACAACTTTACAGAATAGACTTATCCAAAGACAGGAGGCAAATGGTTTGATGGAATAGTTTTACTCACATAGGGTGAAACTTCCGTATGTTTCTAGAAACGGATATTCTGTCCCGGAACCTCATCAAGTCCAACATGCGCGTCCTCGTCGCGGCTCTGGAAACATCTACGCTCCACTTTTGTGGAAGCGTGGTTGGCCAAAAATGTGGTTGAACGCAGAGGGTAGCCTTCGGGCTATTTGGGAACTTAGCACTCCCATGTACCTCAGCTACAATTACAACTAACAATGCAGCGGTGCCCCGTCTAGAATGTGAGTTGGTAGAAGCTTTTCTTCCCCTCTGTTTGTGTCGCCATAATTATGTGCGGCCTGAATCTCTTGCAGCAAATTCTTTTGCTGCGGAGGCTCTGTGGGGTTCATGCTGCATCACTTACACCTAAACGCCTTAACCTCGTACACCAATACAATTACATTCCTACAAGCCAATGGCACTTGTTGGTGCCACCCACATGTTTGCCGTGTGTGGATACCTGTATCGTGGGGAAAGGAAGTCCTGGTGGTTGGAGGCGCAGGTTCTTGCTGGAGGCATGTTCCCTGGGTGTGCCTTGCAGTCCAACACACCACTTTGGTTCCTGACTCCACTAAACAGGCGGCCAGAGCCTAATCCAGCTCTGGTCAATCGGCTAGCGTAAAGTAAGCATGAGTGAGTTCCCGGGCCTTTGCCTACGATCCCTGGACGCTATATCTCTGGGGTAGCTCTGGCACTTCTTCAAAGCGTCCCAAATTGTGAGGCTCCGTGGAGGGTGGAGAGTTCTGGAGAGGATTTTTTTTTAAATATTATTTAAGATATGTTTTTAATTTTAAATTCGTCAGCCAGGGGCTCTTTAGAGGAGGGGGCCACCGGTGGTGGGGGTAATTCCTTTGTACATCCAGAGTCGGGTGACCAGGTCCTGGATGCGCTAATGGGTGGGAATCTGGAAAAATTTCCAGAGGCAGGGAAGGCTTGCTTCTGGAGGAGAACGTGTCAAGAGGAGTCGCGGAGGACTTGTCTCCCTGCGGTGATCTCTGAAACATGTCAAAGGAAAAAGGAGAGATATGTAAGAATGTATTTATTTTTATTTGTTTATTCACTTTTATTAATTTATATTTATTTATTTGTACTTATTTATTTATTTATATGTATTTATTCTTTTTATTTGTTTATGTATTATATTTATTTATTTATTTTTATTTATTTGTTCATTCATTATTATTATTATTTATTTATTTTTGTTCATGCCTGCGTCAACCAATTAAGTCAGAAGTTCCATTTCTTCCACTAGTTGACTTATCACTAGGTTGACAGTGTAGAAATGGTACAGGTTAATTTGCAACGTAGCAAAGATGCAACAATTTGTCCCGCTCTAATGCTAGGTTGCATACGTATTTTGCACTTATTCAAGAATCCTATGCTTCTAAATGATTGGTTCTAGGTTTGGCAGGCTGTCTGTTAACAGTGAGTCAATGGCAGGCTGTTTGTTGCGGATGGCGGGAGCACTCCTAGAGCATGTATTTGCGTTAGTAGAGATGTCGGCGCAGTTCTGCTCAGACAGTTTTGCTCTAGGGATTTGGTGGCGGTGAGGATTGCTGTGGGGGTTGGTGGCCGATGTCTTGATGTGGTGGTGGCCTCGGCCTATTTCCCCTATGATCATCCCTCTCCTTCTTCTCAGGAATTAGTAGATCTGGTAAGGTTTTCGGAGTCCAGCAACACACCTATAATTGTAGGATGTGATGCAAATGCACATCATGCTGTCTGCGGCAGCAGCAACATAATACTAGGGGTCGTCACGGACTTCTTGATGGGTTCTGAGCTGGATGTTGTAAATAGGGGTTCTGAACCCACTTTTGTAACCAGGATTAGAAGACAAGTTATTGATATTATTCTTGCTTCTAGGAATATTAGTAAACTGATTAGAGATTTCTATTTCTGGATTTCTATTTCAGGCTTCTATTTCTGATCACAGGATTATTAGGTTTAGTCTGGGGATTGATCCAGCCATCATGGCTACCTGATCCAGAAGGGCGGATTGGAATTCTTATTCTAAACTTCTAGAAGATAAAATGATTATCCAGTCAAGTGCTCTTGGTGATATTACCGAATTGGAAAGAAAGGTTGATGTTCTTCATGAACAAATTAAGTCGTCATTCGAGGAGACTTGCCTTCTCAAGTTGGTTAGTGGTAGTAGGAACCCCTGGTGGTTATCTTCGTTAGAAAAGCTAAGAAGACAAGTTACAGAAAGGCTGTCCTAACCGATTCTTCGGAATCATGGGATAGTTACAATAGTCTTAAAAAAACGTGTAAATACGCTTTAAGGAAAGCTAAGAGAAACTCTTGGAGTTCTTTTTGTGAGGATCTAAATTCGACTCAAGAGACATCTAGGCTGGTACGGGTTCTTGGTAAGGATAAGGACCGTCAATTGGGTACTTTAAGATATCCTGACGGTTCCTTTACAGGTGGAGAAATGGAGACATTACAGCTCTTGCTTAATACCCATTTCCCGGATAACATAAACATAAACAGCACTGCTTCGCCTGCGGTTGGTGGAAGGAAGCTAGAACCTAGTGACCTGGCTACCTGGACGGGGTAGTTACTATGGATAGAGTGGTTTGGGCAGTGCAAATTTTCTCACCATTTAAGTCCTCTGGACCTGATGGAGTTTATCCCTGTCAGCTACAAAATGGAGGAGATGTACTGATGAAGGTGTTGATAAGGATTTTTAAAGGTTGTTTAATGTTTGGTTATGTGCCAACATTTTGGAGGGAAGTTAGGGTGGTCCTTATTCCTAAACCAGGAAGAAGTGACTACTCTGACCCTAAGGCATTTAGACCTATCTAAGGCATATCTTTCCTTCTAAAAACTTGGGAAAGGTTGGTGGATAGGTATATTGAAGGATGGTCCTTTGAAGGATCATCCTCTCCATCCAAACCAACATGCTTATACAGTAGGAAAATCGACAGAGTCTGCTTTGCATTGTCTGGTCTGTAGGATGGAATCTGCTCTAGAGGCAAAGGAATATGCTTTAGGGTGCTTCTTGATGTTGAAGGGGCATTTGACGGAGTATCATTTGATGCTCTTGAAGATCCCCTAGGTCGAAAAGGAATACAACCAGTTTTAATTAACTGGATTGGTATTTATTTAAGGAGTAGAGTTATACAGGCTTCTATAAGTATGCGCACTGTGGTTGTGGGAGCGGGGAGAGGGTGTCCTCAAGGTGTGTCTTTCACCAACGTTATGGCGTGCTGTCATGGATGAACTATTAACCAGAATGAATTCATCGGGATTCTATGAACAGGCACATGCCGATGATGGTGTTATTTTATTGATAGGGCGATGTCTGACTACACTCTCAGACTTAATGCAAAGTGCCCTCAACTGGGTATATGATTGGACCCAGGATAAGGGTATTTCAATTAATCAACGACCCAGGTGATTTTATTTACTAATAGGAGGAAGATCGTAGGATTAAAACCTCCTAGGTTATTAGGAACTTCTGTTCAAATTTGCAAATCGGTGAAGTTTCTTGTAGTGGTTCTTGACAGGTGCAGCAACCGTATAACCTTATTTGCTTCCCAAATCCATTTTGTTTTCAACTGTTACCCACTATTCCCAGCTAACACTGATTCCAGGTATTTAAATTCTTTAACTGTTTATAGTTCCAAGAGCGCAGTCACAGAACACCAGAATTTCAAAAGATAGAAGTGAGTGGTTGTTTAAACGTAACCTAGTCTCTGGCTTTATGGTGAAAAGCTAAGACCAATGAAGAAATAAATAAATGAATAAATAAAATAAGATACAATTGAAGCAAGACAATGATAAAGGAACCATTGCTAGAAATTGCAAAACTATTATAGCATTGATAAAGCAATGATGCTGTGGGTTTGCTCGCAAATATGCTGAATGTATTATCATACTTATATATCTTGATATTATTTAGAATTACTTACTTTGCTGGAACAATAGATTGTTCCGGGTGAGAGAGGTAAATCATCAAATAATGAGGATATATTTATAATTAGCCCACGTTTCTTTGCCTTCATACATGGTAACACAATGTATGTCATCATTGTAAGAGGCAATATATTAATATTGATATGACTTCTTATTAATTGTTCCTCTCGTTCAGAGAACGGTGCTAAACTTTCAGCCAATACTCCGACATTGTTTACTGAAATAAATTTTGGCAGTGAGTGGATAGTTCTTGTATCTAAATTGAATTTTATCATGTTATGGATCTAACACATTAGATCACAGTAACATATGGCTCTACCATCTGACCAGTGTCAGAATTCATCACGTTCGCCCAATTTTATCGTTGCCACTGCATGCTAGAAATGAACTCGGAGCAATAGTCACTGATCAGGGTATTAGAAAATTAATCAATGCCAAAATAGAAAAATTAATTTTATTTTCAAATAATATTTTTAATTATGCAATTTGTTGATACATATTAAGTTTACTTCTTAAAAAATGTATTATTAATTTGGGGGAAAAAATTATATTTATTATTTTGTGTATAGAACCACCAAATAAAATTTTTGCTGACGGCAAGTTGAGATTAACATCCTAAACAGGATTACGATTCAATTAAATTCGAATAAGTGAATAATTATCTTTCGAGGTGATCCATAATTAAAAAAAAAATTGTGTTGTGAACAATCACACTCCTTCCTCTAGCTGCAATTATCAAACTGTAATTGACAAATATGCTTCGAACTTGATTTGAATAGGAACATTTATTAAATGTTTAACTGCCTTTAATACATGGTAGCACCGTGTATAATACTGATATGGAAGTTTAGACATCAACCCATTTACTCATTGTATTCGCTCGTCCGCAGCTCCTTCAAAATCTTTGAAGAAAACCATTCGGGACATTGTCGAGAAAATCGCAAGAAAAGAAAATGAAAAAATTATTCAATAACAACGCACATTCCAAATAATCGATTTTCTTCAAAGTTGTAAATTTTAGCAAACACTGAATGAATTCTCTGCAGCTCCGTGCTGTTGTTAGAAACTATCTTTATATTGAAATGACTTTCTTATTTTCTTTAAAATCAAGTTTTCAACAAAGTTGATATAAACAAAAGTCATAGGAATTTTTTTGTGTTTTTAGTAAAATAAAGTTTTTAAGTAGTTCGTTGATGATGCTGTAGAGAGAGAGACAGACAAAAATCGCTCAAGTCATTCATCTCTTTGACAGATTTTGCTCTTCTTTCCTGGTGATGCCTAGCGGGATATCTGGTACTCTGGCAAGGAAAGGAGCTCTTCATTGGGCGTCCTGAAGAGCTAAGAATGAGAGAAAAAAAACAAGCCAGAAACTGTTCTGGCGAGCCTTCCCTGGGAGTAGAAAGGTTAAGACCTGTCTGGGCAATTATGATCAGGAAAAGTCTAGAGTAGAAATAGGAATTTTTATGTAGCTGGGCGTAAATCGTCATAGCACCAGCAACAGATTCAGTAGGGAGATGGAGGTGACATCAACACAATTCTTAGCGTACAGCAATGCTATCACCCGGAGAAGGTTAAGAAGCCTGGGTACCACCTACTCGTTGTTAGAGGAGCTGAATACGTCCTAGAATATATGGAAGGACACGAAATCTCTTTTAGTCGCAGGCCACTATACATACCCCTTAAAGAAAAATAAATTTTAGTTTTTTCGATTATGAGTTCACTAAAACACTTACATTTACATACATTTTGTTTGTATTCAGGAAGCGTAAAATCTAGAATTTCTTGGGGAAAACAAATTTTGGAAATTTGGCACGATCACAAAGCAGTAAGAAAAAGTAGAAATAAATAATATTATCTCCATACAAAAATAATTTTAAAATAAGTTTCCAATTTGAAAAATATTTCTCAATTTTTAATAAACCTTTTTCTATTATGTTAATTTAAAGCAATGTTTTATATTCTAACCTAAGATTCCAACGTCCATTCCAGCCAAATTCTTCTTTATGTTGTCGTATACATCGGAATAAGAGAAATCAGCTACAATATACTTTGTCTTCACTGCGTAACTATCTTCTGTATTGACAAATACAAATTATATATTTACAAATTAATTTCAATTTGTCAAGGATCAATTTGGACGTCCTTAGACTTATTTGGTCTCCTTCATGTTAACCTAATGTGTTTGAAATAACAAATAAATAAAAAATAAAAAAAAGAAGGGTATTTTACAAATATTTTAAATGTTTTATATTTCTAAGAAACGGAATGCTCTACTTAATTAAGTATTAAATAATGACATTTCTTCAATCATTGATACTTTATTGTGAGGAAATACATCAATTGCGGTGATGTTTTCAAAAATGCTATAAGAATAGTTAGCAAGGTTAAAATAAAAGGTATATACGCTCACCTTGCTGTTATATTTTAGTCTAAACTTGTTTGCCTGAATGTTTCTTTTCTTACTCTAATTAACGTTATCCAAAGAGAAATTTCAATTAAAACTCAAAAAATTAATTAAAATCAAAGTTACTATTTTATAGATAATATGAACCTCAGAAATCACCAATCTAGAAATATTTTGACATTGTTCTATATCTGTGGTTTTTAGGAATAAAATAACGACTTAACTACATACCTATGCTTTGGAGTATAGAACTCATACTTACCAGTGAATTTAAAGTATAATACTATTTAATTACACTTGGTATTACCTATTTCCTTAGCGGTATTTTTCAGTTTTTCTTCGCTGCGACTGATGAGACAAATGTTTACTCCTTTACTTGCTAATTGTTTGGCGAATTCTTTACCAATTCCATCTGTACATCCTGTGATGACTGAAATCAACAAATGTTTCTTACACAATCTGCTCGTGAATTCCAAAAAAAAATTATTTTAAAAACTACTGTTACAGATGTAGGGGAAATTTCTTTCTCCACTCTGCCTAAGAGGAAAGGAACAGATCACAACCTATAACCTCCCGCAAATACATACAATCAACAAACCAACAAGTATGAGTGTAAACAGAAACATTGCGTTGAAGTGAACTTGATGGATTTGCACTCACGATAGTAATTTTTTGGTTTCTGTCCAAAGCGACTTGTCCCATTTAGTAAGTTGGTTTGTGTATTTTGAAAATTACTCATTTCTCAGCTCCTTTAGTGCAAGATTTAATCGTCTTGTTGAATGATTCTATTTTCTCTTATACGATGGATATCTAGTTTGCTGCCAACCTCTTCGTGCATTTCGTTTTCAGTAATAAGCAAAAGTATGAGCGAGCAATGTAACGTTTGGCTTTATCAAATGTTGTTTGTTTGTAAGGCCGATTTGATTTGCAAACAGCTTGTGGGTCAGTTACATGCGTACCGGACTGTCAACTTCATCCAGAGTTTTAATTGATATGTTGAGCCTGATCTTCTTATATAATCTATTCTGGAAGAAGTCCCCGTCTATAAGTCCGTTGATCAAATTTGGTTTAGATTGAGTTGGTAAAGGTTTTAAATCGAGTACGAGAAGCAGAGGACTGTGATCAGAAAGGAGGTATTCATATACAGTATTTACTTTAGTGTAGAATGAATCGGGAAATGGATATGGCAAAAATATCAAGGATATCAGGCTGCTTTGTTAGAGAGTTTGTAGGTTCTGTGGAAGGCATTCAAACTATTTTTAATTTTGTAAATTGTAATGACAAAATTATAAATTCCTTATATTTCCTCAAAGAAGAATTTAAGAAAATGTGTACAATAGCTGGTGATTATTACTTCTCTTATTTTGTATTTTTACTTTCTCATACTCCTAGTCATCGTGTCAAATTTTTGGTATCCAGTTTTCACCTGTAATACACGTTTTGTGGTCCCCTAAGTCCAAAAACGTGGTTTTTAGAAAATGGTCTGTGTTTGTGCGTGTGTGTGAACAGCTTAGTTTCAAAACGAAACTTGCGGAAAGTTCAAACTTGATATTCTGTTTAGGTATCACCATTGGATCCGACAGGAAGTTATCTATCAAACTTCCTCAACCGGAAGTACCACTTTACTGAATGTTCTTTTTTGCGATTTTCTTTAAACCGGGTATATCAACAAATATACTAGGAGTTACAATTTTTACTTGTAACATTTCTCTGGGAAAATTCATTTAAGGGCATGTGGGTTTAGTTTTCCCACTAAAGTGCTATTTCAGTTTATTATATATACTATCAACTAAATAATCATCTATTATTAATTAGAATTAAATATGTTTTTGTAATTACCCTTATCTTATTCTGATTTCTTGGAATATTGAAGAATTCTGTGCTTTATATAAAAGATAGGAATAGAAAAAAGAAAAAAGGAAGGGATCTGGGAAAGTCGTTTTATTAAGTTTCGATATTGCCATTGATATAAAACTGAAATTCAGTGAAAATATTAAATTTGAAGAAAATATGTCAATTACAATTTTGTTCAGTGCGTGAGAGTATTTCACACCAGACTTCTACCGTACGAATTACGTTAGCATTCATTATTAATGCAATTATACATTTTAATTAAGTATAGGGAAACAATATTTCTGTTTCAGAGACATTTTCAGAGACAACCACCACAACAAATATTTCTGTTATTTACTTTTTATATTTATAATCTTTGTACAGTACAACAACGCTTCTGATAATGTCGTCTGTCTTTACATGTTTTACATTTGTAAATCATTTTCTTAAAAATAACGATTATTAGTTATTATCTGTGCAATTAGTAAAGTAAGTATAAAGAAAATCTCTATGGCCGTGTTAGAGAAAATTCGAAAAACTCAAAAAAGTATTCTGTAAAACCGCACTTTCGGTTAACGATTTTTTTCAAATTTGGAATTATAGCAATGCTTCTAATATAAAATAGGTGGAATTGAAGTGACACTTTAGAGTAAATTCCGGGTTCGAATCCAGCCATGCTAACCTTGACTTTTCCCTACCTAGGAGCCTCTGCAACTCACTGTCCGGTGATAGGCAGTGTTGTCTGTAAAGAATGACTATTGTCCGGAGGTCGGCAGTACACTAAAGGCTCCGGGCGCAAATGAACATAGATGTTAGCGCGCCTTAAAATAAAAACCATAAATTTTTATTTACCATATTATATGTGAATAATGTTATGCGAAATTTAGTGAATATCGGTCAAGAAAGAAATATTTAGTTATGCCTATGTTTTGACAAACTTAATTGTCTTTATCAAGACTTTAATAAAAGTTACTACTTGACTCAAATCATCTACAGAAATGATTCTGTACCTACTCCATTTTTAGTGGTGGGCAAAAAGTTATAGACTAACATACTAAATCTGCAAAGAAAATGTATAATTTAAGAAGTAGAAGAGATTTTAAAAATGTTAAATATTGTTAGAGAGAAAATATTAATTAACACATTAATTGAAGAATTACTAAGTTTACAAACTTTATAAGAGTTACAACAAAAAAAAAAAAAAAATCTGATATATTGTGTTTTGTTTTAAATGTTTATGTAGCTTTAGGTTAATAATTCAAAGAAATTCTCCGAAATTGTCAAGGAAGAAAATGTAATATATCTAGTGATATTGGGAGAGTATAGATTTTATGTAATCGAGTGTACAATAAATAAGATGGCGAATGGCATTGGTTGTACTCATGTGCAGGACGCTATGTAATAAAGAGTTATTAATGATATCTTACCTTAACAACTACTCGATGCATTGAGCATATTATCTCGGAAGCGGTTGTTCTATTTGGGCCTTTTATTTGGGATGGGAGATGATCTTTTATTTCTGTAGATGATTTGAGTCGAGTACCTACCTAGTAACTTTTAATTTTCTTCTTTATGTTTCTGCGATGTAACAAATACATATTTTTTTAAAATTCTTTCTCCACATCTCCACAACTATCTATATATTAAAGCCTTGATAAACACAGATAACTCTGTCGAAACCTTAGCATAATTGAATGTTTTTTTCTTGACCGATCCTCACCAAATTTCTTCATAACATTATTCATCAACGATCAACAAATAATTTTATATATGTAAATAATATTTGATCAAACCAGTGGAAAAACCCAAGGAGAGTGGCAACATTTGAAGGTTGACTACTACATTTTTTTACCTTACGGTTGCAACATAATTGAATTAGGTGAATAAAAATGCTTCAAGTTCTATCGAGATGTAAAAAATAAAAATTGTTAACAAAATATCATTATTAGTAATGTGTCAGATAATGATAATAATAATAATAATACTAACAAGAATTATTATTATTATTATTATTATTATAATGTGCTTAACCACTTTTATTTTCAATTTTTAATTGTATTTCTTGATTCTTTTTTAAAGTATTTTTAATTACTTAATTTTAATAATATGTGTACAGAGATGCAAGGTCACTGGTAATTTTGTTTAATAATTTCATTGCAGGGTTGTCCGATATTGCTTAAACTCATTACAATTTATATAGATGTGGTATTTGCTAGACTGGAACAGAATTTACAGTCCCATTTCAGCTTATTTCAGAAAATGTAGTATATCTGTACGATTTACTGTTTGCACATGATCAGGTTTTTTATTCCACAGGATCAGGAACATACTTATAGTATACATGATGAGGAAATCGGAGAAAGCTTTATAATGATTGGAAGCGTGGAGATAAATTTTATTAATATAGAGTAGACATGTGTCCACAAGAAACAGAGATGAAGAATTAATAAATTGTGAATGAAAACACGAGGATGAAAAGGTTGAATCGTGTTAAATACTTAGGGATCATTATTGAAGTTGACGTTTCTTCAAAAAAACAATAAAAAATTACTAGAGTAAGAGAAAGTAAACAAAAATTTCTCACACGACTTTCTCTTGCAGCAGTTTACTCAGTTGTAATCGACCAATAATATTCCTCAAACTTACAATTTTCACTGAATGTTTATTATTTGTCTTCAATTTTATATCTATGGTAGAATGTAAACCTAATAAAATGACTTTTCTTTCACTCTCCCCAAAACTTTTTTAATTGAATTTCTCGTAAAAAATTTCAAACAAAAGTGATAGATCTCTTATATCCATAGCATACCAAATTTATTGAAATCTGTTGGCGTTTTTATGGAGAAATTCGCAGAAAAGTGAAGAATAAAGAAACTGTTCAGTAAAAATGCATTTCCGGTCAACCATTTTTAATTCTAATTAATATTGTATGTATCTATGTACTTTATTGCTTTAAAGATACAAAAATCTATAGCAAGAAGTGGGAGAAAATACAAAAATAAAATACTAATAAGCAAAACAGAATAAAAAACTTAAAAAAATAAAATAAAATATATATACGTCAAAATACATAACTCATAGAAAATCTAAAATAAAAATTGAAAAACCAAAAAACATTTTTGAAAATTAATATCCTCTTTATCTGGTAATCAGTACAATATTTTATAAACTGTAAACTCATTAAGAATTTAAATAATATAGAGATAAATAGCTAGGCGATACAGCTGAACTATAATAAGCTAATTTATAAGTAACTTTCTTAACTTCACACTTTTGACAAAAAATAAGTATATATTATTAATCTTGTTTTCATCAATACGAGAGAGTACTTGTTCTCATTACAATCCGACAAATAGTGTTTCAAGTACTTTTCTCTGTATGGAAACAGAGACGGACAATACAGTAAATAGTGTAACACATCATCTTTATCTCCCGAATCACACAGTCTACAAAGCTGTTCATTATTAAATTGAACTTTTTCTTCATTTACAAAGATACATGTGTACTTTTCACTAGCTAACCTCAACCGTGAGATCAATCTAATTTTATTGATGTTAATATTATAATACAAATACTCTTCTCGCATTCCTAGACTACTGACGTTACGAAAATATATATTGAATGATGAGTTAATAACAAAATCTACATCTTTTGACAAGTAGTGATTTTCAAAAGCTTCAACCTAACTATTATAATTTTTATTAATAATATCAGAACTCCCAAATATGATTTGCTCCTATCCGATAGAGAAGTTCTCTCAACTCATATACCCAATTAAATGGGATATTTTTACAATCTATAAATTTCAATAACATATTATACGACTGTTTAGGCAGCATATCATCTGACATTTGTAATAATACTACCCACCAACTAATTCTAATTAATATTATTTAGATGATAAAATTGTGTTATAAACTAAAATAGTACTTTAGTGGTAAATATAACCCCCACCCACTTCCCTAAATGGCCACTTAAATGAATTTCCCGGAGAAATGTTTCAAATAATAGTTGCAGCTAATCGTGTATGTAATCGATATACCAAGTTTAAAGAAAATCGTTGTAGCCGTTTTCGAGAGAATAGGAAGAAACTGCAAAAAAATCCATTGAGTAAAGTGTTAGTTCCGATTGATTGATTTTGTTCAACACCTTATTGCCCAGGTCCCGTGCTAGCACTCAAACTAAATATGGAGTTGGAACCGTTCAACATTTTAGAATTATGCGGACCACCCAAACACAGAGCACTACTTTTTCAGACTCAGGGAATCTCAAAATATGTATTTCCGGGAAGTAAACATGACATCATGGGCGCAATGCTTCCGCTTACCAGCAATAAGAAAAAGTAAAAAGGCTATGCTGGTAAAGGAAATGTATAGGAATGCTGAATTCTGTCTTGTGCAAAGATAGTATCCTGAACCGAATTATAGCAGTATTGTTGAAAGTATTATTTCTGTGTTGTATGTCTGTGGAAAAGTTTAGGTTATTTCCCTTTTAAGATAATTTGCCCTATCTGTTCGGCCGGCCGTGAATCTCGGGTGGACTGGGCCCCGTGGTCTTAGCTTTTCTTCTAGACCCACTTTGTTATTATGGTTCTTTAGATAGGCCAAAAGAGGATTTGGATGGCAAAGGGCTTGTGCGCTTCTTATTAGTTAGTAAATCATAAGCAATTCTACAAAATCATAAATAATTGAAATGAATAGCTAATGAATAATTTATATTTTATATTAAAATACTAATTGTATTGTATAGTGATTTTACCCTGTTACTGATGATATGAAAATCCTTGAATCGTTTCTTAATAAATATTAATTATATACGAAACAAAGATAAAAAATTCAGCTGATGTCTGATATGCCTGGCTATTTACGCATTCATTTTGCTACTATGGAGTACCATTATGGTACATAGGGTTTCTGAACAGATTAATCTTTCCTTAATTAAATTTACCTTTAATTATTACTATTTCAATGACGTCAAAATGACATCAATAAGATTTCTTAATTTTTATCCTTTTAGAGAATGTAACAAAAAGGAAGCCTATTGTAATTTCAAAAAATAGGTTGCTCGGAAAAATTCGTCTCATTTGGTTCATTTTTATTCTTAATAATGTAATTCTTTACTTATAACAAAAATTGGTGTGAACTGTTACATTACTTTGTTGTACTTCCACATCTAATTTGGGGGAGCCCAAAGGTGAGAATACCAACTCTCTAACCCCCAGCCCTTCCCCCCCTCCTGCACCACTCCTGGAGATCCTAAGAAGAGCCCCCTTCGCCGCCCTTTCTACCACTAGGTACAAAGGTGACAGATTGAGGATAACCTCTATCCCGGCAGTGGAGCATAAATAATTATTACCCACCTTCCGAATTTTACCACATTATTCTATTGAATGCTATAAATTTGATGCGACTGAGAATATATGGAAATGGCATTAAGAAAAATTTTTAAAGTCGGAATTACTTTAATTTCCCTTGTATATTACACTCTCTTACTCCTTGAAGTATTGAGATCCGGCCAGATTTTCGAAATTGAGTTTTCACCGGAATTATGTGTTTTGAGGTCCCCTGAATACAAGAAAAATAATAAGAGTCAGCAAATGATTAGAAACGTGTGTGTATGTGTGTGTTTTCAAAGAATATCACAAAATCAAAAAGTGGCAGACACCACAGACCAGTAATTCCAATTTGAATACCATTGCATCAGGCACGAAAATTTCGCTCAAAATCCATCAACCAAAAGTGCAACCTTACTGAATAGTTTCTGAACAGATTTTCGTGATTATTTCAAAAACGGGTCCAACGATTTTCTTTAAATCTCATAATATACTATCTACAAACATTAATACCTATCACTTTTATTTGAAACATCTTCCCGGGAAAATTTAATTTTTGAGGGTTCTGGGGGAACATTGGCGTTATGTTTTCCTTGAAATTGCTATATAGGGTTTTATTTATAGCAGTATAATATACGTATGGTGTTACCAGCTACCGACTACATTAATACACATTATTAGCTGGAATTCCAAATTTAAATAAAATCGGTTAACCAAAAGTGCGATTTTAAAGACAAGGTTTTTTAGTTTTTTTGGACTTTTCTCAAAAATAGTTACCATTATTTTCATTAAACCGTATTTTTTGGTCGGTCCGTGGTGAACAGCAGAGTTCGTTTTCCTCTAAAGTACGATTTCAGTAGAATGAATATATTATGGTTAACCACTTACATAATATTAATATATATTACAAGCATTATTAGAATTTCAAATTTATTTAATAAATAAAAAAATAAAACAATTTAAAATTATATTTACCTGCCCATTGGCCATATTGTTTACAATTTATTGGTTCTTTAAAAATTGGAAGTATGTATATCCTTGTCACTGTCCATAGGGAACTTAATATTTTTATGGAGACATAAACTACTGAAAACCAAATAAAATAGGTAAGACATACGTTAGTGACCACCAGCATGTTAACCAGTCAGTACTTCATAGACTTACTAACACGCTAGTTCAACTTGTTCATCTAACCTTGTTTAATTACTTGTCCCACTACCTATCTGATTGAAATTGTATCTTAAAGTAATAATATTTTGAGAGATGTGCTTGAAGTGTGTGTCTAATGTTATACATTGGGTGTACTTCTAAAGAAATAATCTTTTGTTATGTTTTGGTTTTCACTTAGCACATTCACTAAGTGTAGGTAGAGGTCCTTCCAAACAAGGTGATAGGAATTATACTTGTATAACTTTGCGGCATTTATGGAAATGCCTAATCAATTAGACATTAGAAAATAGTGTACAATAAATAGCATATTTTGAAGAGTACTTTATAACTAAATTTTTAATAGTGTTGTTAAGCGTGCTCAGTGTTTTATCAAGTCATTTTTATTAAGGGGGCGGGGCGATAAGTTATTTCAGGAGTAAACTGTATTAATAAGAATAGATAAATTTTAAGAAAAGGCTGAACTTTAAAGGAAGGCAATGCAAAGCTTATGTACAGTGAAAAGCTTGTACAAGTAATAAACAAATGTGAAATAGAAGCAGGGTTAATACAAGAGATATGCAAGAAGGTTGGCTGCAAGCAGCATATTGGAGATGATATTAAAGTAAATAATAGAGGAATCAAACGCACGCGTGCGCGCGACACACACACATGTGTATGTATATATATAAATATATGCACATGTATAAATATATATGCTCATCAAGAAAAAAATGCATTCTGCACGCACTTTTGTTAAATTCTATCTTGTGGAACCAAATATTCTTCTTCCCCGATTTAAATACAAATTATTTGCATGATATTTTTAAAATTTCCTTCAATGCCCTATTAAAAGTACCTTTACAAATGCCACCACATCTCTCTCAACATATAATTAATGTAATTTAAACATAAATTAATATCATTTAAAATAAGCATGATAAATAATAACACATCCATTTGATTCCTTTATTATTTATTTTAATATCATCTCCAATTTGCTGTTTCCAGCCAACCTTCTTACATATCAATTTACCTACATATTTTCTTGTATTAACCCTGATTCTATTTGACATTTGTTTATTACTTGTACAAGCTTTTCACTGTCCATAAACTTTGCATTGCCTTTCTTTAAAATTCAGCCTTTCCTTAAAATTGATCTAATCTTATTAGTACAGTTTACTCCTGAAATAACTTATCCCCCTCCCCCTAATAAAATTGACTTCATAAAACACTGAGCACGCTTAACCACACTATTAAAAATTTAGTTATAAAGTACTCTTCAAAACATGCAATTTATTATACACTATTTTCTAATGTCTAATCGATTAGACATTAGATTTTTAATAATTCCACTTTGTCATAAAACACACACACACACACACACTTAGTAACATAACCTTATAACTAGGGAACGGATTCGTATGTATTTACATATTTTTTTCTAGGCAATTTACAGACGTTTTTCAACTAGAAGTATTCATACTGACACTTTTTAAGCTGTTTGAGTCTACTTTTATTTCACATATTTCCACATATTTGGATGTTATCGCATATTTATACATATTTGATCAAAATAAATAAATATTTCTACATATTTAATCAAAATATGTACATTTTTTTTCATATTTTTCATTTTGGGCATATTTTCATAATTGGGAGGTGGTTGACAAGAACTGTGAACCACAGACTGTAGGGCTGTGAATCACAGTGGGTACAATGGTTATTGTAATTTACACAGAATGCTGCTAAACAGTGACGGGCACTTGTTAGTTCTTTGAAGTTGTCTGACGTTGTCTGTTCTTTCAGCTCGTTCGTTGAAGTGTCCAATTCACATCTTGAAGACGAAGCAATAGCGATAAGTACTGCCAAGTCTTTATTCGAGAAACCTAATTTCATTCATTTCTGACAATTGCGTATTTCTTGCACAAGCCATTACCCAACTTGAGTCCCAAAGTGTTCGACTGACAGAAAACGTGTCCAACGTTAAAAAAGTCATCGAAAAGGTGGAAGGAATACCTGGGAGTAAGGGAGATCTGATCAGATCAAAACTGGTAGAAGTACTGAGCAAGAACAAAGGGTGGGAGACCATCTGCCAGATTTCTGATATTATCAGTGGAACAGAAGTCACCTCAGAACATCGTGTACCCTTTACAACCAACGAGATAACTTCTTTCAGCAAGGCACCTATAACATCTGTAGATGTTGAACGATCTTTTAGTCGTTACAAGTCCATCTTACGCCCAGATCGTCGTCACTTTACGTTCCAACATTTGAAATTTCATGTGGTTGCAAACAATTTCGAAGAGTGAAGTTTTCAAAATTGAAAATTTAACACATCTTTTTATAAATAGTAAAAACAAATTATTTTGTTCCTAATAAATTATTATAAATTGTAAAAATGTTCTTTTCTTGTATAAATAATTATAACTTTCATAAAAAAAAATGTCCATTTTACTTAAATATTCCAGAAAATATTTTAAGAAAATCACATATTTTCCACATAATTGACGAAAATAAATGCATATTTTAATTAAATATTTGGCATTTTTAAATACATAAAAATCCGTTCCTTACTTATAACCATCCCACATCTATACAACCAACAAGTGTGTCTATAGAAACATTTCGTTGAAGTGAACTCTCTACACGAACTTGGTGAATTTGCTCTGACATGGATGAAATCCGAGACCAGTCAGAAACAAAACTAATATGCATGCTACGACGGATAAAATACCGGAGATTATAATTATATTAAGTATATATTATATTAAAAATCTGGTGTGATACACTCACACAACTTTCTCTTACTCCAGTTTTTCTAAATTTTTAAAAATCGGTAAAGCCGATTAAATATGCATACTCCATCTCATCCCCATTTTTCACAAATTTCCATCTCAGTTTGGAAAACAAGAGTCGAAAACAAACGAAAAACATAATATGTTGAAAAAAGAAACAGGCTAAACGCCAAGTTATTGATCAATCAGTTGAAAAAATACATACAAATATATACCTATATATTTTACGTGTCAGAATAATTGAAAAATTGTCTACATAGGAATGAATAAAGTTCCTTACATTTTAGTAGAAAAAAAGTTAACAATTAACGGTGAAATTTAATAACGTAAAGGTCACCGGGTTAACAATACATTCTCTAAACTCGAGCGAATGAGATCGATGCCTGCCATCTCAACTCAAGCTTGAACTAGGAGACGGGATTGCTCCTCTTAAGTTGTTTATGGGAAATTTAGTAAGCCACGATCCCATATTATTCCACACACGTTCTATATGTTTAAATCAAAAGAATTAATTACTTCGTAAATCATAATTTTTCTTGTTCTTGACGCAGAAAGGTTTGAAAAATTCTTGTAATATGTGGTTCTAGCAATATCCAATTTGAAGAAGTCATCACCATGATCTGATCGTTTATAATGAGGTAAAAATTGTAGTAAGATCTAGTAATAAGCATTGAACATCTGGACGAAGACCAAAGGTAAACCAAACTTAATATCTATGGCATTAAAATTCCGCTGTGGTATGCCAGTCATAATTATTATGAAATTAATTAAATTAGACAGACAATCTTTATTTAGTTGATCACAAAATCTCAAAAATATAATACTAATGAATGACTCTTAATATAACTGTTACAAGAGGTTACAGCCCTCCTTAATAATAATCGATATTTATATAAATTGAATCGATGTAGTCAATCACACTACACTACTCCCCTTCTAGTAAAAAGGTGTGTAAAAAGAGATGTATATCAGAAAAGTTGGAAGGAAACTTGTTAATGTAGGGATCAATTGTTCTGGTTTGGCTGTAAAGTTTATATTGGGAACAATTTTTCAAAGATAGAGCAGATCAATCGTTTTTTCTTTTTGAAATTAGGGCGCGTCAAAATCAATGGTTTTTAAAAACTGCCCAGAGCCTTCTTAGTGCACTGCCCATCACCGAACAGTAAGCTGTAGAGGCTCCTAGGAAGGGCAGCACTGCTGGACTCGAAACTCTGCGTTGCTAGTCAGCGTGCTGCTACTACTAAGTTAATCCCTTCCCTCATTTAAGAGAGTTAGTCAACTTTGTAGATGCTGGATGAAGTTTCTGGCTGGTTCAGAGGCACTGGATGTTATAACTGTTGAAGGGTGTCTCTCTGACCCTGAGTAAAAGTTGAAAGATCAATGGGCAGCGGCATTTCTACAGGGCAGACCATACACCTCAAATTTCTGCCACGATATTCCGGAACTGGCTGATATTCCGTTTATGCTCATTTAGAATCTCATTTTTAGGGCAATCTGAGGAGATAAGCCCCTTGTTTTGTGTAATGCAAGAAGCAAATGGAAATATTGAATTACATTGGAAAATATATTAGTTTTGGCGAATGGCAATATTGTGAATTTAAGAAGATTTTAAGTGCAGCTTATAACAGTAAAGTAAAAGGATTGAGGCCATTGCTATTCCAAGACAAACGGCAGGTAAAAAGAACCCATTAGAGCAAGGAAAGCATATTGACAAATCCATTGTACAATTCACCCCTCTTAGTATCCAAAAAAATAATATATAAGTGTTAACTACAAACATAGATTATCATTCAGACAGTCGTATTCAGAACGTGAGTCTGCCCAACATCAATGCCAGGTAGTGTTACGAGAAAATTTGTGTTTTAAAATCAATCTAGTGCAAGTATATTTAAGTGTAAGGTTGTTGTATAATTATAAGATTATTTCACTTAATTTGTAATTGCCATTTTACAGAGTATCTAAATTCTGAATAGTCAAATTATTTATTGTAAACAAGTGGTGTCTTATTCATTATTACTTAAACATCTCTCTCTGAAACATATTCACACATAACGTCCTTTTAAAACCGCTCGTGGTTACACTACCAAAAAAACAACCACACTCCACCAATAACACTACATTTGCAAATAAAGCAAGTCTTCCGAGAGGAATATCCTATAGAATTTGGCTTCATGCCAAATCTGGGTTGAGCTGGGTACTAGATGAGAAATCCACTTGGCATCGAAAACTGAATATATGGACTACTCTGCTCTTAGGAAATTGATTGGGGATATATGTTCTAATTCCTTGGCAATATTTTCATGGGGGATGTTGGGAGTTTGAAATAATAATTTTCTTGGATGGATTAATTAATCTTTTTATCTCGATGTTATTATTATTTATGGTAATATACTTGGTTTAATTAGCAATTCGTCGACTGTTTGCTCGCTATTAAAATGTATGCAGAAGCGATTATTACTTATTTGTGATGTATATCGGATAGTTTTGGAGCCTACAATACCTGGTATTTTGGATATGAATTGAATATGAATTGTATGTACGTATATCTAATCGGCTGTACCGATTTTAAACTTTAGAAAACTGGAGTAAGAGAAAGTTGTGGAGTGTATCACATCAGATTTTTAATATAATTATAATCTATAATGTTTATTATTTCTCCCGAAAGTTGTACATATTATAGCATATTATTTTATTACAGCATTTTCAGTAGCAACGTTCTCAACGTTTACTCCTCTGCTGCCTAAAGAGCTCCTGAAGAAGGGCACCAATGGTACCCGAAACGTAGAGCAACAAAGAATTCTTTTTCTTTAAAAACTGCTCTGGCCATTGCCGTACAAACATCTCATTACAGCATATTATGTTTAGTATGTATAGATATATAATATATATTTAGATGGATCTTTTAAACTTTTTATTTTTATATTATATATTTATTTATAATTGTATTATATGTTTATTGTTTTGGTTTACTTTGTGTATTTATTATTACGAATATTGTAAAAAAAGGGCGTTTGCCCGTATAAGAATATAAATAAATAAATAAATGATTATTATTTTCTGGTTTGATTTGAGTTGTTTTACTCGTATTTTATCTTTAATTCCATTTATTGTAACGAACTTTTTTTTAAATTATTTTATTATTATTGCAATCATTAAATTTTTTTAACTCTTTATCTATCTGTATAACATTTATTTACATTATTTACAATATGCAGAACAGGATGCAAACAGTTAATGTGCTCAATGGCCATAAAATCAAAATAATGTTTTATTGTTTAAATTTAATGTAATATTTGTTGGATTATTGTTATTTCCTCTTATTCCTAGAAAATAGATAACGTAAATGTTACACACAAAAATAGTACATAAATTATGGAGAAACGCAGACATAAGAAACGCACTTCCGAATTTTCGACTTAATTCTTTTCAAATTAATTATTTAAAGAGATCACCAACTTTATCAAAAGGACATGGATCATATTTAGGGATCGTGTTCCTTTATTAACTTGGACCTTTTGGTGGCGAGATGGAAGTAATGAAGCAGCACCTAGTTGACGGAGTGTTCAGTGTTATCTAGCATTTTGCAAAATGGGTTAAGCAAAATTTGAAATCGGTACAAATTTTGTGACAAATTAAAAAATATCCCCTAATAATTTAAGGCAATATAATGTTAGTTTCATGAATCAAACCTCTTACAGTTGTGAAGTACAGTTATACAGCAGTACATTGTTTTCGCCCAATCATGAAATTACACAGCCACACTATTGTTATAAAACTAACTTTTTATTTAGGAAATATGTATTGATGGTTTCCTGTAAAGTGCTATTTCAGTTTAATACACAATTCTATCATTAAACGAGTTGTCATTTAAATAAAATCAGTTGACAGGAAGTGGGTTTTTTCTGAAAAGTATTTTTCAGTTTTCTGCTATTTTCTCTAAAACGGTTCTAATGATTTTCTTTAAAGTAGGGGAACTATATATATAATGAGCTACAACTTTTATTTGAAACATTTCTCTGGGTAAACTCTTTTAAGGCGTCTCATGGTGGAGAGGTGGGGTAAGTTTTTCCAAAAAAGATGTCATAGTTGATTATACAATTCTGCCATCTAAACAAAATTAATTAGAAATAAATACATTGATAAAATTCCGATTTTCAAGGAAATTAGTAAACCGGAAGTGCGTTTTTACTGAAAAGTATTTTTCTACATAAAAACAACGACGAATGTCATTAAATTTGGTATACTAACAATAAAATTTATCAGGTAAAATTGTTATACTCGTATACTGCTGCAGTAAGAGTAAGTTGTGTGAGTGTTTCACACCAGATTTTTACTTTCTCTTACTCCTAGTAAGAGAAAGTATTGTAATCGTGTCAAATTTTCGATATTGAGTTTTCAGCGGAAATATCCGTTTTGAGGTCCCCTGAGTCCAAAAAAGTGGTTTTTAGCAAATGGTCTGTGTGTGTGTGTGTGTGTGTCCGTGTGTGTGTGTGTATGTATGTATGTGAACAGCATAGCTCAGAAACGATAAACCGTAGAAAGTTGAAACTTGATATTCAGTTTAGGTATCACCATGGGATCTGACTGTACGTTATCTGTCAAAATTCCTCAACCGGAAGTACCACTTTACTAGTTAGATTTTTTACTTTTTTGCGATTTTCTCAAAAATGGCTCCGACGATTTTCTTTAAACTTAGTACATCAACCACACATACAAAGAGCTACAACTTTTATTTGAAACATTTCTCCAGGAAAATGCATTTAAGGGCACTTTTGGGGGAGGTGGGGTTAGGTTTTCATCTAAAGTGCTATTTCAGTTTATTAGATAATTCTATCATCTAAATAATGTTGATTAAAATTAAATATGTTGTTGAAATTCCGAGTTTGAAAAAAATCGGATAACCGGAAGTGCGTTTACTTTACCACTTTACTGAATGATTTTTTCCCTTTTTCGCAATTTTCTTAAAAATGGCTCCGACGATTTTCTTGAAACTCGGCAGATAAACTAAACATGCAATGATCTACAATTTTTTTTTGAAACATTTCTCTGGAAAAATTTATTTAAGGGCACTTTTTTAGGAGAGGGGTTGGGTTATATTTTTCTCTAAAGTGCTATCACAGTTGTTGTGGTGGTTGGTTCCGCAGAGCTGGAAAGCATCAGAGACATTTTCCGTGGAAACGGAGTGTGAAAACTAAGTTTGCTCTGTGCAAGTCTGTGTTGTCACACTGTCTGAAAAACGCATCCTGAAGATTGGCGAACGCCCGAAACCGGTCGATGACCACAAAATCAAGCAGGCTACCACGGAAAATGTCTCTGATGCTAACAGATTCTATCAATTGTCAGATTAGTTGATTATACAATTGTATCATCCAAACAAAATTAATTAGAAATAAATACATGGCCAAAATTCCGAGTTTCAAGAAAATTAGTAAACCTAATTACACTGTACAGTAATTAGTAAACACTTTTACTGAACAGTGTTTTCAGTTTTCGACGAATCTCATTAAAGTTGGTACACAAAGTATAAAAGCTGTCAATTATAATTTGGAGAACTGGAGTAAGAGAAAGTTGTGTGAGTGTTTCACACCAGATTTTTTACTCTTTTTTTCTATTCTCATGTCTTCAGAATCTTTGGAATGTTGATTTGCGAATGTTTAAATTTAAAAACTTTGTTGGTTGTGACAACCAAGACGCTCCACACAAGCCGCTCGTTATACAAGCATAATCCTTACCACCTTGTGTGGAAGGTTCTCTACCTACACTTAGTGGAAGTATTAAGTGAAAACCAAAACATAACAATAAATTCTTTCTATAGGAGTACACCCCACGAAAAATTAACCAAACACTTTAGGTACATCTTTCAAAATATTATTACCTTCATTCAGATAGATAGTGGATAGTGGGAGAAGTGACAAAATTAAACGAGGTTAGTTGAACGAGGGTTAGTACTTTATGAACTTCTAACTCATTAACATGCTGGTGCTCAGTAACGTATGTCTTACGTATTTTATTTGGTTTTCAGTAGTTTATGTCTCCATAAAAATATTGAGTTCCCTATGGACAGTGATAAGGATATACATACTTCCTATTTTTAAAGAACCAATAAATTTTAAACAATATGGCCAATGGGCAGGTAAATATAATTTGAAATTAATTTATTTTTATTTATTTATTTATTTATTTATTAAATAAATTTAGAATTCTAAGAATGCTATTAATTATTGTTATTAATATTATGTGAGTGGTTAAACGTACATATTACTGAAATGGTACTTCAGAGAAAAATGTAACGCGAAATGTAACGGAAAATGTAATTCATAAGAACCATCCATAAAAATTCATTTTCCCGAGAAAATATATCAAAATATATATGTGATACATTTGTATGAAGATAATATACGTAGTTTAAAGAAAATCGTTGGGGAGAAAAAACGGAAAAAACTTGCGTCAGTGAAGTCGTACTTTTGTTAACAGCTACATATTCTTAATATTGTTACTTCAGCTATTTATGATTTCCTTCTAATGAGAGAAAGATATATAGAATTCATTTCTTATTTTAATTCTGTAGTGCGGAACATCTCTCTTACACAAGTGTATATTGTAAAATTTGAATATTTAAATAATAAACATTATTTAAGAATTACCGTTTAATTATTAAATTATAAATAATTGGCACATGCGGTAGGACGCTCAAGGTCAAAGTTTCGAAATGGCATCGATTCAACTGTTTCAACAGTTAATTTATCACCAAAAAACTTCCAGCTTTTACGTCAAGTGAAATTTTAATTAACAATTTAATTCAATTCTAGTAAGAGGAAGTATTGTAATCGTATCAAATTTTCGATATCGAGTTTTCACCGGAAATCTTCGTTTTGAGGTACCCTGAGTCCAAAAAAGTGGTTTTTAAAAAATGGTCTCTGTGTATGTGTGTGTACGTATTATTTCAATTAATTTGTAATTGCTATTTTACAGAGGATCTAAATTCTATTATAGTCAAATTATTTATTGTAAACAAATGGTGCCTTATTCATTATTACTTAAACATCTCTCTCTGAAACATATTCACACATAACGTCTTTTTAAAACCGCTCGTGGTACACTAATATTTCCAAGCTCGTATGTATGTATGTATGTATGTATGTATGTATGTATGTGTGTATGTGAACAGCATAGCTCAAAAACGGAAAGCCGTGGAAAGTTCAAACTTGATATTCCGTTTTGGTATCACCAATCCGACAGTAGGTTATCTGTCAAAATTCCTTAACTGGAAGTACCACTTTACTAGTTGTTTTTTTTTTTTTTCACTTTTTCGCGATTTTCTCAAAAATAGATCCGTCGATTTACTTGAAACTTCCTATATAAATACAAAGATGTACAGCTTTTATTTTAAACATTTCTCTGGGACAATTCATTTAAGGGCACTTCTCCCCAGTGGTGGGGGTATGATTTCTCTAAAGTGCTATCATAGTTAATTATACAATTCTGTCATCCAAAACAAATTAATTAGAAATAAATAGATGGCCAAAATTCTGAGTTTCAAGAAAATTAGTAAACTAGTAGTGCGCTTTTACTGAACAATTTTTTTCAGTTTTCGACGAATTTTATTAAATTTAATACATTAACTATAAAATTTGTCAATTATACTTTTGAGAACTGGAGTATGAGAAAGTTGAGGGAGTGTTTCATACCAGAATTTTTCTATAGTTTAAAAGTGTTCAGATTGTTTTAATTTTATTCAGGTTTGGCACACAAATTTTCTTTATTGACTGATGAATCTTATTGTGCCACGATTTAATAAAATTAAAGAATTAATAAAAATAAAAAAACTGCTAAGTTACTGGGCACAATTGCTTACTTAGTACATTTTTGGTGTCGGATCAAAAGTTTATGTAGACAGTTTGTCTAAGTGTCTACGTGGTAGTGTCAGTGTGGGCTTGGAAGGAATACATTTGAAGGTCACAAGAGCAACAGCCTCAATCAGCAAGATGTCACAAGAGAATCTTTATTTCATCACTCTCATCTGGATCTTGGATTGAACCACTAATAACTTACCATTAAAAGGTTGGTTATTTCATGATTATATAGTATTAATCTATCTTCTCTGCTTTTATTAAGTTGGTAATACAATTATATTTTCTAGAAATTTTAACCCCAATTTAATAAAATGAGAGAAGGGTTCCAAGAAATTATGAAAAGATTTAGTCAATTAGAAGCCAGTTTAATGGATAACCAAATTTAAAATTTAGATAAAAAAAATCAGTACTTTTCAGCTGCACTTAACAACAGTATTTGATAAGATTGTAAATATTGAGTTACAGTTTAATATTTTTGAAAAAGAAAATGACGAAAATAAAAGAAATTATGGCAGTTTACTAAAGAATTATAGAGGAAAAAATTTATATATTCATAATTTGTCGCATTCTGATAATATAAATATTGATGACAGAAAACAACGTTATGATATTATTTCAATATACATTAATTTCAATGAAATGCACCAAATTAGATGATTAGGACGGAATGGCCCTATTCTTTTTAGTTGTTATCATTTCGAAAAAAAAAAAATGGAAATTATTAGACTGGCAAAAAGTCTTAAGGAAACAAAAGTCTCTTTAACCAATGATTATCCGATTTAAGTGGGGCAGATAAGAAGGCAATTACTTCCACAATTGTTCAAGGCATGAAGTATGCAATTTAAAGGAGTTCTGAGGGTTGATATCCTGATAATTAATAATGTACTTTATACATTGGATGAATTGGTTTCGTTAAATCAAGATGAGCTTTTGTCATCTGGAACTACCGCTTCAGAACTGGAATCAGATAAGGAAAGAGACCTCGGAACTAAAAGTGACCGCGTTGGTAAGGTGAAAATTAGTACACTCCAAGCTGGTAGAAATGTGAAAGTGAAAACTACTAACGAACCAATTTTTTAAATGGCTGAATAGAGAAGGTTCAAAGAAGAGGAAGACTGAGCAATATCCTCTTTTACAGTAGTTATATTCTAATAGAAACCCTAATGTTTCTCACTGTATTTGTGAAATAGGAAATTACTGTCTAGACTCCTCTAAAGATGTGTATCGTAGGTTTGTATAACTCAAGTTTAAAATTTTTATTTTGGTATATTTCCTGGTTTAATAATAAGGTTGATATTTATTGGGCTTCCTGAAAATTTTTTTGATAAATGAATACTGTTTAAAGTCAGTGAAAAGACAACTTAGCTCAAGGGACAGTCTTGGAGGTTTTAAGGAAAGTAAAATCCTCTTCTTAGGCGTCTATATTTAAGCTAAATGATTCTTTGGTTCATTCCACTATTTTGTATTCTGCTCAGATTTGGAGTATCGAGTTATGCCGAAGAATTGGAAAGAATCCAATTAGCGTTTTTCAAAAAATTATTTTCCCTTAATAACGGTTCCCAACTTCCTAATCCGTTTGGAAAAGTAAAAATTTTAAAATTGGTTCTGAAATGGTTGGAGAAACTAGCAGTGGAAACTCATAGACTCCCGAAAATTTGTAATTCCAAACTAACAGATTTATATTCTGTAAACAAACTACAAAATTCTTTAAGAGTGCCAAATTTGATTGGTACACTAAATTATAATATGGATGGAATTTTAAATCTAGAAACACCTAAAGAGTTTAGAAAAAGCATAACTTTAGTGTTACCTAATTATCAGGCCTATTTAAGAAATCTAGATTTTTATAAACTATTTACTTTCTTCAACTTAGATTTGTTTGATGCTGATTGCGCCATACAAAATTAAGTAACATTTGGAATTTTATTTGAAACGTTTTATTGCCCAATTTAGGCTATCTGGAAAATATATTTCAAAATTTATAAATAATAATAATAATAATTCATTTTTGTTGTATCACATTGAGGAATGTCAGGATTGTAGAAATGTTGTACTGGCTATTGTTACCATTTTTTTGTTAAATGTCCACTTTTTAATTTTCAATGAATAGATTTTTTACCAGAATCAGTAAATATTGAAGATAGTGATTCATTTATAAAATCAGTAACATGGTTGCTAAAGAATAAGATTACACTTATTTACAATAAATTCATTAAGGTTTAAGAAAACTTATTTACCATAATTTATTTTTAATTAAGACGCTTATTTATTTTGCAGGTACTATTTTTTTATTATTATTAGGGTTGCCAGGTGAAAAATGTAAATATATATGATTATGATTTCAAAAATATATCATTTAGGAAAGAAATATATCACATTTTTTGGAAATAAAAACCAACTAAACCAAATAAATCTTTCAACATTTATTAATTTATAACAAAAATAAATGCAGATACAGATGCGGCCATAAAAACTTATAGGTCAATGTCATGTGATTGTCAATTGATGCAGAGTATTTGTAACCTGAATTTTTAGTTTTGTCATTTTTGACACTTGGCGAGAGCGGAACCGGCGAAATGCGTTGGCGCAAGCTATGCGCACGCCATAAACGAGACTCCTATCAACTAAGTAGCATTCACTACTTGTTCACTGATGAATGTGTGGCGCGAGACGAGCGCGCTAATGCGAATTATTATTGTTATCATCGCAGTGATCGGATAAATATATCATTTTTAGACATATATTTAGAGTCTAATATCATATATCAATAAGAACAAAATATATCAGGGAGATATTTAATATATTAGATCTGGCAACCCTATTTATTATACATGTTGTTATTGAAAAGTAATGCTCATCTTTCTTTTTCTATGAAATAAATATTTTCGTGACTTCTATTATTCATTTTTCTATTTCTTTAATTACAAATATAATACAGTAATACAAATTAATAATTCTTTAACACAAATAATCACAGTAATTTTTTAATTTTCCAGCAGGTGGAGAACTCTGGCGGCAATTTTTGTAAACACACATGAAACAAATAGATTTTTTTGTTTTGTTAATACAAATCCTAATATCTTGATATAGTTCAAACGCTATAAATGAATAAAATTAATAAAACAAAGCAATAAGAAAATCAACTAAACAATACTTTTTTTTCTGTTCAATTTTTTTTTTTTTTTAATTATTATTTTTATTCAAAAGTTATGTCGGAAAACATGGGAAATTCGTTAAATTAAAAAACAAAAAAATTGTATTTCGTCATTTTAAACCCTCAGCATCAATAAAAATTAATAAAATATATTTTTACATTCCTATTAAAAATCTCGGAGCAGTTTTAGTAAAAAGAGACATAAACTATTTTAGTACATAAACTATTTGTACATGTATGTTTGCAAAAATTAAGTTTTATATCAGGAAATAAAAACGCTATTTGTTATACGCATGTTTACAAAAATTGCCACCAGAATTCTCCACCAACTGGGAAATTAAAAAATTAATGTGTAATTTTATTAATTCATAGCGTATAAATTATGTGAAAAAAATAGGATTCATTTTTATAAATAAGAAAGCCATAGGAGCTATTTGTTGACATGTATGTTTTCAAAAATAGAGAATTGTGGTGGCAATTTTTAAAAATATACAAAGCGCCTATGGCTTTCCTAACTCCTAATATGTTGGCTCAGTTTAAACGCTATTCTACACAGTCAATTTTTAATCACCGGATAGATGGAGTATACTGGGCAATTCTTGTAAACAATCGATGTAAAAAAAAAAGCTCCTATAGCTTTCTTATTTCCTAATAAAAATCTTAATATCTGATATTTTATTCAAGGTAAGCATGCATATTGATTTTCTTCTTGACCGGTTTCGGATTTTCATGCATCGTCAGAGCAGATTCAATAAGTTCGTGTAGAGAGTTCACTTCAACGTAATGTTTCAAACAAACCAACAAGTGTGAGTGTAACAGAAACATTACGTTGAAATGAACTCTCTACACGACCTTGGTGAATTTGCCCTGACGATGGATGAAAATCCTAAACCTGCCAGGAACTATATAAATAATACGGATCAAATACCAGATGTTATCCATGATTGCGGACCCATCCACATATTCAAAAATCCTAATATTTTGACATTGCTTAAGCGTTATGAATTGAAATGAACAGTTTTTTAAACATACACGTAAACAAATAGCTCCTGTGGCTTTCTTATTTATAAAAATGAATCCTAATTTTTTCACATAGTTTATGCGCTATGAATTAATAAAAATACACAGTAATTTTTTTAATTTTCCAGTTGGTGGAGAATTCGGGTGGCAATTTTTGTAAACATGCGTGTAAGACCCCTATAAGTTTATTATTTGCTAATACAAAACTTAATTTTTTGACATAACTTAAGCGTTTTGAATTTATAAAATTACACAGTAATTTTTCAATTGCCCAGTTGGTCAGACTACTTTTTACAGCTCTATGGTAATGCGTGCTGACTCCCGTGTCTCTGGTCTCGGGTTCGAGTTCAGCTGTGCTGCCCTTAGATTTCCCTTACTAAAAACTATTCTGTAAAATCGCACTTTTGATTAACCGATTTTGTTTTAATTTGGAATTCCAGCTAATAATGTGTATTAATATTATGTAGCTGGTAAAACCATATATTATACTGCTATAAATAAAACCCTATATAGCAATTTCAAGGAAAACATAACGCCAATGTTCCCCCAGAACTCTCAAAAATTAAATTTTCCCGGAAAGATGTTTCAAATAAAAGTGATAGGCATTTATGTTTGTGGATAGTATATTGTGAAATTTAAAGAAAATCGTTGGAGCCGTTTTTGAGATAATCACGAAAATCTGTTCAGAAACTATTCAGTAAGGTTGCACTTTCGAGTGATGATGGATTTTACCCGAAATCATCGTGTCTGTTGCAATGGTAAATATCTAATTGGAATACTTAGTAAGTGATTTCGATTAAGATATTCTGTTAACACATACACCCACATTTCTGATTATTTGCTGACTCTTTTTATTTTTCTTGTATTCAGGAGACTTCAAAACATATATTTCCGATGAAAACTCAATTTCGAAAATCTGGCCGGATCACAATACTTCAAGGAGTAAGAGAGTGTAATATACAAGGGAAATTAAAAATAGTATCTACCGGTTTTTGAAAGTTTTCTTTGTATCAGTTCCATCAAATTTATAGTATTCAATAGAATACTGTGTGGTAAAATTCTGAAGTTGGATAATAATTTGTGAAATTAGATGTGGAAAATGTAATTAAACATTTCACACCAAAACCTCGATATCGAAAATTTGACTAAGAGTAAGAGAATGTAAAAAATTCAAAATAAGAGAAGTAATAATCACCAGCGATTGTACACATTTTCTTAAATTCGTCTTTAAAGAAATGTAAGGAATTTATAATTTAATTACAATTTAGAAAATTTAAAATAACTTGAATCCATTTTTAAAGAATAATTTATTATATACTAAAATATTGTCTGTTAATATATTGTTTTATTAACAATGTGATGAGATATAGTGTCACACCTTGAAATGTTCTTCAAACAAATACGAATTATTATTAGAAAAAGATCATTAAAATCAACTGGAAGATGAATGGCCAGCTTCTTATTCATATTCCTTAAGTTTTAGTTTTCTTAAAGAAATAAAATCTGCAAGAGTGACAAAGAAAGTCAGTTAGGTTTTCAGCGTTCGAAGCTATTTAGACAACCTATTTCTTTATACGAGTATAATATAGTTAATTGGGAATAAGATAAAATTGAGGACTATTGAAGGCATTTTACTGAACCCTTTGAGTCGTAATCATTAGGAATGTGAGCAGCGCTCGCTCTGGCGGTTACGTCGCTCTGGACAAAAAGACAAATTGCCGCCCCTTAAGAATAAGATCTAAGTAAGTCTTTGCGTTTCAAACACAAGCTGAAGCAGTGCTCTGCTCGTATGCTAATGCTTTGCTGTTCAGAGAAGTATATGCATGTTCAAGCATCGTCCTTTACAAATTTTGCGTTAATTTTTCCATAATAGTGTATTTTTAGCTTTTAGACAAACAATATAAATACGTTACACACTGTAAATTTTTAGCGAACGAAAAAATCGATACGTGAAATTTTCTATTAATTGAGTATTTAACACATCGGTATTATTTATTCTCAGAATTACAGTCAAAATGGCACCCCGGACAAATGCCCGGGTTGCGGGCCCCTAGAGCGGGCGCTGGCCATGGTTAAACGGATTATCATGTTTGAATTTCCTATTTCCGGTGAGAACTCAATATCGAAAATTTGACACGATTACAATACTTCCTCTTAACTAGGAGTAAGAGAAAGTAAAAAATAAGAAAAAAATTATCCGGACTTTGCCTTTCCTATTTTCATGGACCGGTTTCGGCAGAGGGGGACAAATCGGTGAAAGAACTGCTCCTAATCGGTTTTCGGAGATAGTCGTGTCTAGTAGTTAATCTAAGAAGAAACACTGTGTCTTGCCGTGTTAATATCCATGTGCCATACCTTTATACTTTATATAGACAGAAAAAACTGAATGATTTGAGTTTTCTTTTAAATGTTTATATAAGTTTATGTTAATACTTCAAAGAAATTCTCCAACATTATGAAGGAAGAAAATGTAACATATCGAGAGCGATATTGATAGTGGATAAATTGTATGCAATCGAGAGGCAATAAGTAAGATGGTGAACGACTTTGGTTGTACTCATATGCAGGACGCTGTGTACATTGACAATATTGTCTCGGAAGCGGTTGTTCCATTTGGGTCCTTTATTTGGGATGATGTTCCATTTGGGCCCTTATTATGCATGACAACGCTGTATACTTGGAAAGCTGTTAAAAACTATTTGGAAATGGTTTCAGTTCTGATTGTTAGGGTGGACAGCATGCATTCCTGATCTAATCCAACAGAACATTTATGGGATGAGATTTCAATTCGAAAACAACGACGTCAGCCTTTTAAAGATTCTGCAAGATTTAAAGATAGCTTTGCGGCAAGCTTATGAAATTATCACTCAAGACTTCATTCGAAACCTCATAAATTCAATGTTAAGATGTGTGCATATGCCTATTATGTAGAATGCATATTCCTATTATTCTGACCGGTTTCGCATTTTCATCCACCGTCAGAGCAGATTCACCAAGTTCATGTAAAGAGTTCACTTCAACGCAGTATTTCTGTTGCACTCACAATTGTTGGTTTGTTAGTTGTACATATGTATTTATGGGAGGTTATAATGTTATGATCTGTTCCCTTCCTCTAGGCAGAGTGGAGAATAAAATTTCTTATTTCGTTTAATCCGTAACAGTAGTTTTTTATAATCATTTTTTAATGGAATTCACTAGCAGATTATGTAAGAAATATTTATTGTTATTTCAGTCATCACAGGAAGTACAGATGGAATTGGTAAAGAATTCGCCAAACAATTAGCAAGTAAAGGAGTAAACATTTGTCTTATCAGTCGTAGCGAAGAAAAACTGAAAAATACCGCAAAGGAAATAGGTAATACCAACTGTAATTTAATATTATACTTTAAGTTCACAGGTACTTTATTTAGTTCTATACTCCAAAGCATAGGTATGTAGTTTAGTCGATATTTTAATCATAAATAGAGCAAGGTCAAAATATTTCTAGATTATAATTGAAAAAAAACTTCAGCAAACAAGTTTAGACCAAAATATAAGAGCAAGGCCACCTTTCTTTTAACCTAAATATTCTTATATCATTTTTGAAAACTTCACCGCAATTGGTGTATTTCCAATAAATAACAATGATTGAAGAAATGTCTTTATTTGATACTTAATTAAGTAGAGCACTATCTTGTTTCTTAGAAAGATAAAGCATTTAAAATATTTGTAAAATATCCTTTTTTTGTTTGTTATTTGTTATTTCAAATTTAACATTTATTTATTTGTTTAACATTTGCTGAAGTGCCAAAATAAGCACAAGGACGTCCAAATTGGTCCTTGACAAATTGAAATTAATTTGTAAATAAATAATTTGTATTTGTGAATACAGAAGATAGTTACGCAGTGGATACAAAGTATATTGTAGCTGATTTCTCTTATTCCGATGTATACGACAACATAAAGAAGAATGTGGCTGGAATGGACGTTGGAATCTTAGGTTAGAATCTAAAACACTGCTTTAAATTAACACAAAAGAAGAAGTTAAATTAAAAATTGAGAAATATTTTTCAATTAGAATCTTATTTTAAAATAATTTTATTAAAACAATTACTATATGGAGATAAAATTTATCATTTCTACTTTCTCTTTCTGCTTTGTGATCGTGCCAAATGAATTAAATTTGTTTTCCCCACGAAATTCTAGTTTTTACGCCTCTTGAATACGAACAAAATTTAGTATACTTAAGTGTTTTCGTGAACTCATAAACGTAAAATTGAAGATAATCAAGATTTTTTTTTTAAGAGGTATTTCGTGTCCCCATAATTCACACTCCTCCAACGACGGGTATGTACCTAGGCTTCTTAACCTTCTCTGGATGATAGGATTGCTGTACGCTAAGACTTGGTTGATGTCACCTCCATCTGCCTAATTAATCTACTGCAGGTTTTGCGACCAGCTACTTAAAAATTCTTATTTCTACGCTAGACTTTTCCTGATCATAATTGCCAAGACAGGTCTGAAAACTTTCTTCGCGCTAGAAACTTCTCTGGAAAGGTCTAGGTTGTTATATATTTCTCATTTTTTAGCAATTCAGGTCGCCGTATGAAGGAGGTTGCTGCTCCTTTTCTCGCCAGAGCATCAGCCATTTAGATATTCCGTTGGGCATCACTAGGAAAGAAGATCAAAATCTGTCAAAGAGATGTATGACTTGACTTGAGCGATTTTTTTTCTCTCTCTCTGCAGCATCATCAACAAAAGCTACAGAGAGCTTTATTTTATTAAATACACATAAAAATCCCTATGACTTTTGTTTATATCAACTTTTCTTGAAAAGTTGATTTTAGAAACAGTTTGGGTTTTCCCAAACTTTACGCTCACGCTAAAGAAAGTCATTTCAATAAAAGATAGTTTCTAACAACAGCACGGAGCTGTAGAGAATTCATTCAGTGTTCACTAAAATTGCAATTCCGAAGAAAATCGGTTTGCTGGAATATGCGTTATTATTGAATGATTTTTTCATTACTTGTTCTCGACAATGGTTCCGAATGATTTTTATCAAACTTGTTCCACTTCTACTGTCTACAGCATTACTAACTATCCGTAAAATATCCGTTATCACTATTATTTATAGTATTTCTGAAAATGAAAAAACGAAGAAGATTTTAGAGGAGTTGAGGACGAGCGAATACATTGGGTAAATGGATTGATCTCTAAACTTCCATATCAGTACTATACACGGTGCTACCATGTATTAAGGGCAATTAAACATTTAATAAATGTTCCTATCAAGATTGAGGGATATTGTCAATTACAGAGTGATAATTACAGTAAGAGATAGCAGTGTGATTATATCTCAAGAGATTTTTTTTAATTGTGGATCATTTATTTCAGTAAACAATGTCGGAGCAATAGCTGAACGTTTTGCACCGTTCTCTGAACGAGACGAACAATTAATAAGAAGTCATATCAATATTAATATATTGTCTGTTACAATGATGACATACATTGTGTTACCATGTATGAAGGCAAAGAAACGTGGGCTAATTATAAATATATCCTCATTTTTTGCTGATATACCTTTCTCACTCTTGACCATGTATTGTTCCAGCAAAGTAAGTAATTCTATAGTAATTTGAAGATATATATGTATGGATAATACATTAAGATATAATAAATAGATAATAAGATAATGCAAGAAGAAAATGGCCCACCCGGGGCAATTTAGTCATTTATGGTCGCTTGCACATTGTTTTATTGTGGGCAACTTTTAGCGATATATAAATTTCAAAATCTTACGCATTCATTCGCTCATGTTGGATTGTCCTTGGATGTCTATTCTGTAAAGATGTGCTTGCAAGTAGAAGTGGCTTGCTAGCAAGTTTAAAGCAGGAACTCCTTATCGCGGTCAAAGCTCGCGAACCAGCTAATGTTTTTTTACTTTGCAGGCCTTTTCCAGGCTAAGGCCTGATGTTGCTCTTTGCTGCAGTAGCTAATCATGGAATTGATTCTTCACTGTTCGCTCTAAGAGTGATTTCAGAAGGAATTTGCTCTCTATCTACTTCATTTTAATTTTACCTGGCCACTTAAATTTTCTTTGTTCACTAGGATAGAAATTATGTTATTGCTCAAATCCATAATAGTGGTTTGCAAACTTTCATGATTCCTATTATCCGGCTCGGATATGCCACAAAAATAATTAAATTACTTTTTCCGCGTCATATTTCTTAAATTTTCTGTGTTTAGTCACAGTTTCTTGTAATTCTTGATTTACCTTTATCAGTGATTTGTATTTTTTCTCTTGCTCCTTAAAAATTGATTGAGCTTTTAACTTAACGATTTCGTTTCTTATACAAAGCTCAATTTCAATTTTCAACCTCTTTCTCAAATTTCTCGAACCCGATAAGTCTACAGTCATGGTATATATGTAGGTCTGTTGTTATTATTTCACATAAATTATTATAGCAATTGTACTCCGTACGCACTTTTTGTTACTTTTATAAGAATACTACAATTAGCTGATCTACGACACTTGTGAATATTATTTAATAGAACTCAACGGAAACGTGTTTAAAATTAGTAACGACTATGTACTAAAATAACGAAACTGAGTACAATAATAGAAAAAAAAATAGTAGGACAATGAACTTACAATGACCTTGAACTTGTATCGATTTAAGATTTCTATTTATTATTGTTTTTTTTTATGATATTAGAAGAACCGTTAAATCTTAAACTTCTGTGTTACGTCGCAACCAGCTGGCAAATAGCTTATGAATTTTTGGCATTAAGTGGTAATTCAATATGTCATGCATACATACATTAGCAGACATACCTGAACAATTTCCAATGAACCAAAATAAATCTTTTAGGCCTCTCTGGTTTGAATCATATAGCCACAAGTTCTACTTACAAAACATCTAATCTCAATCACAAAGTTCCAATAAACAGAGAACATTAGAGGTTACTATTTTCACGATATAATTTACATTACTTTTTGTTGCTTACTTTTCAGTTTTCTAGGGGTATATTAAGGCGAATTGTTTAGGCCTCAATCTTGTATTCAACTAAATGGACACAAGACGCCCTGTATTCTAAAATAAATTATTAGTTCTATTGTTTTACTTTCATGGACAATCGATTTTGAATCATCAGACGCAAAGGTTTGTGGTTAAAATGAAGCAGACTTCTCGTTTTCATCAACTGAGCTAACGGTAAATTTATTTTTCCCTCCCTCGGGTTGTATTATGATGGTTGGATGAATACGCTAAACTTAACTACATATATAGAACATTGGCCAGGCTTGAATGTTACACTGAAAATTTGCCTGAAAAGGAGAAGTCTCCTTTTCTTTAATGACCACAAACTGATTTCCCTGCATCTGAAGAATTTAATTGTTGGTAATTAATAGAGATGCAAATATGTTAGGCTTAGCCTTAGATTTTTGCATGAATTGTATCAAGTTCACTAGAATTTTAATATCATAAGATCTATTAGTTTTATTCCTAAAGAAATGGGAATTGTATGGGATTTTTTGTACTTGAATCAACTTTGAATTTATAGAAAAACAACCTTTATTTGTTTCTTCCACAATGTACAAATTGCAACTGAACAAGAAAAAAGGCTAAAGGCGGCAACCCCCACTCTCACTAAACTGTCTCTCCCACTTAACTTTAAAACCTGAACATGCCGCCCCCCCTTGAAATTACAAAAATTTCAAAATGTGTTTGGATTACAATTTATTAAGGAACGATATGAACAAAAAAAATATAAAAATTTGCCCTGTACCAATAAGGAATGTGCATTAGTGACACAATAGCTAGCACGCAGCGTAATTCTTCATAATATGTGATGATGAAAACTTCTAAGGTTCGAGATGGCTTGCTTCGTCTTCATTGTTGGAATTAATAGGAAGGGGACACAATTTTGAGGTGGCTCTTTTCATTGAGCCTGAAGCTGTATGAATGCTGGCTACTCTTGGAATACCATCCTTCCCTGGGTAAAGTTCAGTTATTCTGCCCAGAGACCATGCAAGAGGTGGTTGATTGTCGTCCTTAATGAGAACAATGTCTCCCTTCCTGAAGGGAGAATCACCCTTGGAATACCTTTTTGCACGCTGTTGTAATGTGTTTACATACTCCGCCTTCCATCTGTGCCAGAAATGTTGTGCAAGCTGTTGAGTTCGCTGCCATCTACTCAAATGAGTCAATTTTTCTGTAGTTAGGTCTGGTTCAAAAGGACAGGTCAGTGCGTCTTGGATAAGGAAATGAGCAGGTGTAAGTACTAATAAATCGGAGGGATCAGAGGAGAGGGGGCAGAGGGGCCGTGAATTTAAGATTGCCTCCACTTGAGCAAGGACAGTATTCATTTCCTCGTACGTAAGGAGAGCATTTCCCACGATTCTTTTCAAATGATATTTTGCACTTTTGACAGCGGCCTCCCACAAGCCTCCAAAGTGAGGGGACCGAGGCGGAATAAAGTGCCACTGAACATTGCGATTTAATAAGAAATTGTTTAATGTAGTTTGATGCGTCTTATCCAGAAATAATTGCCGTAATTCCTTAAGTGAGTTATTGGCACCCACAAAGTTTGTAGCATTATCACTATGTAGATTTGCAATGTGTCCTCGTCTGGAAATAAATCTTTTTAACGCGCCAATAAAGGCATCTGAACTCAGATTAGAGACTAACTCCATATGCACTGCTTTGGTGGACATACATATGAATATTGATATATAAGCTTTAGTGGCGTGTGCATTTTTTCTCACCCCTGACTTGATGAAGATAGGGCCACAAAAGTCAACGCCCGTGTTAATGAAAGGTCGGGCAGGCTGGACTCTTTGACTTGGCAATTCGCCCATCAATATATTTTTCGTCTTGGGAGCGACCTTAAAGCATGGAACACAGCTTCTTAATACCTTTCGAACCTCATGGCGCCCATTCAAGGGCCAATAATGCCTCCTTACTTCAGCAAGCACAGATTGTTGACCACCATGAAGTAGACCAACATGGGTATCCATTATAATGAGCCTTGTAATAGGATGCTTGCAAGGTAATAGAATGGGATGCTTGGCATCTCTTGACAACTTAGATAATTTTAATCGCCCCCCAACTCTTAATAAGCCAACATCATCAATGAATGGACAAAGAGTGTAAATCTTGCTGGTGGAATTCACTGTCTTGGATGACTTCAACTGACTAATTTCATTCCCAAAACACTGCATTTGAACTAGTTTTAGTAAAAGTGTGGTGGATGCATGCATTTCCTGAATTGTTAATAGACCAAAAATTCTATTTTCAAACAGTGCCTTAGAATTATTTCTAAACCTAAGGCAATATGCCACCACTCGTTTTAATTTCCCCCATGTCGGAAACCTAGAAAAAATATCGGATTCAACTTCTACTCTAGTGACGTTCGTCGCAACAATATCCTTAGTCTCAGGCATGCCTTCTAAAGCCGGAAGATCGACTGAATCAAGTTTCCATTGTTCGTTGGTTTGCAATAGAAATTTAGGGCCTGACCACCATTCATGCTTCTCAATAAGTTGAGTAGGACTTAGGCCTCTGGAAATTAAATCTGCTGGATTTTCGGAGCTGTTTACATGAAGCCACCTAGACCCTTTGGTCAGATCTTGTATCGTAGAAACCCTATTAGCTACAAATGTCTTTAGTCTTGATGAGCAGGAGGCTATCCATGCCAAAACAATTGTTGAATCAGACCCGTAGAACCATTCATCAACAGATAATCTGAGGGTTTCTTTAATCCTTTGCATTAGCTCCGCTAATAATAAAGCCCCGCATAACTCTAAGCGAGGCAATGTAATTTGTTTTAGAGGTGCCACTCTTGACTTGGAGCATAGTAGTTTACAGCCAATATGACCTGAAAAGTCAATGCATCGCGCATACACCACGGCCCCATAAGCTGAGATGCTAGCGTCAGAAAACCCATGCACTTGTACGTTAATAGTATTTGAGGACAAGACATGTCTACATATTTGCAATTTATTGAGCTGGACCAACTGCGACCTGAAGCGCCACCATTCTGAATGAAAACTGAGTGGTAATGACTCGTCCCAATCTATGCGTAATTTCCATAATTTTTGCATGAATAATTTTGCCATTAATATAACTGGACCTACAAGACCCATAGGATCAAATAGCCGGGCTATGTCGGATAATACACCTCGCTTATTCACGTCCGTATCTGATAATTTAACACTAAAGCGGAAACAGTCACCCTCCGGCTGCCAGTGCATTCCTAATGTCCTTACGTAATCGCCTGAGTCAAACTGAAGAACAAATTGCGAATCAGTTCTGTCCCCGGATATAGCATTCAAAATGTCTTTACTGTTGGAACTCCATTTTCTTAAGTGGAATCCTCTAATTTCTAGCATGGCCCTCAGTTCTTTATGCATTATTAACAGTTGTGGTAATGAATCATGTCCTGTTATTAAGTCATCAACATACATATCATTTGTTAGCACGTCAGCGCTCTGTGGATATTGTTCTCTATTCTCCATAGCTACCTGCTGAATACACCTGGTTGCTAAGAATGAAGCTGAGGCCGTGCCATACGTAACGGTCTTTAAACGATATGATTGAATCGGTTCACTTGGATGAAAACGCCAATAAATTCTTTGAAGATCAGCATCGTTTTGATGCACTAATACTTGGCGATACATTTTCTCAATGTCAGCAGTCATGACGTAGCTGTGCTGACGGAAACGCAATATTATTGAGAACAAATCATTTTGTATTACTGGGCCTACCATTAATATATCATTTAAAGAGAGCCCCGTAGAAGTTTTAGCTGATCCATCAAATACTACTCTTAATTTAGTGGTGGAGCTACTTTCATTGCAAACAGGATGATGGGGTAGATAAAATATCGAATGATCATTTACTTCCTCAGAATTTGAAATTAATTCCATTTGATTTAGCCTAATATATTCGCTTATAAATTCAAAATACTTAGTTTTTAAGTTGGTATTTCTAGCAAATCTTTTTTCTAATTTATAAAATCTATTTAAAGCCGTCTCACTCGAATTTCCTAGCAAATCCGCCTTATGAAGCAATGGTAATCTAACTACAAAGCGGCCGACAGGGCTTATAGCAAGGTTTTTAACAAAATGTTCTACACAAAATAACTCCTCCTTTGATCTTTTAAGCGCATTAGACTTGTTTACATTTCCTTCAATTTCCCAAAACCTTTCCAATGTGTTGTTGAGTAATAATGATTCATCATAATGCATATGATAAGTATTAAAGGATTTCCGGTCTACGCAATTTACAGCATTTGTATTAAGTCGCCCACTAACTATCCATCCAAACACAGTTTTTGTTAACATCGGTAAATCTGGTGATAATTTTATTTGTCCAACTGATAACAAATTAAAAAATATTTCTGCCCCTAACAATAGATCAATTTTTTGCGGTGTATTAAAATTTGGATCGGCAAGTATTATATTTTTGGGAATATTCAACGCTTCTTTGTTTATATATTGGGTAGGCAACTGCGAAGAAATTTTCTTAGTTACAACAAATTCATTTTAGATTGAAATTGATTTATTCGTGACTTTATAGTGGCAGTAATTTTATAACTTGCTTTAGTATTCATAGAATTAATGCCACTTATGGAAATGGAAATATTAACTTTGGGCAGCCTGAGTAATTGGAATAAGTGTTCAGATATTAAATTTATTTCTGAAGCATTATCCAAAAGTGCTCTTGCTAAATACACGTTTCCATCCTTGTCAAATATTTGCACCAATGCCGTGGCCAATACAATTTGACGGCGGCCATTAGTTTTATTCTGTGAATGATGAAATGTTTGAGTATTAGTATTTTCATTTTCCGTATTTTCTAAATGCAACAAAGTGTTGTGCCTTTTCTGGCAATGCCTGCATGATGAGGAAATACATTCTGCTAACCTATGGCCTAGCTTTAGGCAATTGAAACATAAATTGTTATTTTTCACATAGTTAATTCTTTCTGGCACTGACAAGGCTATAAATTTATGACACTGGAAAATTAAATGCAATTCTGAACATAAAGGGCATTTTAGAACCTGCCGCGATGCCATGCAGGAAGCACCTTGAATCTTAATATTTTTGTTTATCTGTACCTTACCCTTACCATCCTTTTGCAAATTGCCCTTTGCATGTATTGATTCTAGTGTAGCACATTGTTTCTCAAAAAACTGCTTTAATGTTTCAATATTGGCCAAGTTTTTTACATCTATAAAGCCTTCCCATTCGCGCAAAGTATCTCTATCCATTTTATTGGTCACCACATATATTAATAAGCTTTCCCACAGCTCCTTATCATTCAAATTCAAGGCCTTTAAGGAATCAACACTGGCAGCCAAGGTGTATGCCATAAAACGCAAACCTTTGGCAGATTCGTTGACTAGTGCAGGGATCTTAAATATCTCCTCAATGAGCTTATTTACAATTAATCGCCTATTTTGAAACCTCGAAATTAGCCTCTCCCAAGCAATTGCGTAATTAGCGGAAGTGATGTTTAAGGACGATATTACCATTGCGGCTTCCTCTGCCAAACAACCCTTTAAATAATGAAATTTATCAATTGCGGACAATGAGGCATTTGCCTCAATAGTCGATTGGAAGGTGTCATAAAATGTTTGCCATTGATCATAACTTCCTGTAAATGTAGGCAAGTTTACCATTGGCAATTTAATTTTTGTGGGATTTGATGATGTGTGTAGTACTTCCTTGCTATCACCCTCATTCTCTAACAACTCCATCATTCTCGCCTGCACCTCAAAGAATGAGGACTCAAACTTCTCCCTTTCCTGACTGTCTTCCTCTTCATCACGCAATTCTATCTGCGTTTGCACCTGTTGAAACTCTTCCCATAACTTTTCTAATTTTGGAAGCCTTACTCTAAGTTGAATGAGTTTGTCCCCTTTGAAATTATTAATGAAGTTGGACATTCTTGTAAGACCAGCTTTAATGTAACCCCGTTGTGCTATTAACTCTTTTGTAGTCATTGCTCAAGTGGATGCAGTAAATAATGAAAAGAATAATCTGATGAAATATATAAAAAAAGGAAAATATTAGAATAAGGAAAAGGAAATTTAGACGCACTCACCAGTGTTGCAATACCTCACCTCTCCCTCTGGATGCGGACTGTATTTAAAATTCTTGAATTTAATTTTGAATCGCTAGTTCAAATGAATATTCGGCCTTTGAGGACCACACTTATGTATGGGATTTTTTGTACTTGAATCAACTTTGAATTTATAGAAAAACAACCTTTATTTGTTTCTTCCACAATGTACAAATTGCAACTGAACAAGAAAAAAAGGCTAAAGGCGGCAACCCCCACTCTCACTAAACTGTCTCTCCCACTTAACTTTAAAACCTGAACAGGAATAAAAACCTTTTATTTTCAGCTTAAAGGAATTATTTGTTAAATCAGTTAATATACATATCAATTATCACAATGTAAGGATTCTTACTAAAAATAGTGCCTTCGATCCGACGTTATACGAAGACGTTATATTAAATGTAACATTTCATTATATTAAATAGTGTTAATATTTAATTTGTCTTAGGTATGATTTTTTATTTTATTTATATATATGTATATATATTTTACAGGCTTTTATATCAATGTTTGGAAAATGTGTGAGCCATGATTTGAATAAGCACAATATACAGATGACTACGATATCTCCAGGATTTGTTCTAACCAACCTTACACGTCAATATTCAAAGACTGTATCATTAGTCAGAAAACTTGCCCCATTTTTCGTGCTAACTACAAATAGATACGTTAATAGTATATTTGTAACACTTCGTTCTGGTAGTAATTTCAATTATGGATTTATTGGTCACCATATTTATGGGGTGAGTTGGAAATTTATTGGTTTAAATCAAATTTAAAATCTAAGCGCAGGGCTGTTTTTTTTGTTTTTTTTTTTTAAACTTATGGATCTTTCCAATTAGAATGACCAAAGAAAAATCTGGTTTCAAACATTCTTGCAGCTTTTTCTTACACAATTCCAACTGTTTTTATTTATGAAAATTGAAGAAAAATTGTCCATTTAAACGTTGGGTGCGGAATAGCCGCTTCATCTGAAAGGCATGGTGAATCCCAGCCCTGCCAGGAAGATGTTTGCAAAACCGTAGGCTGTAGTTAGGCTTTGCTTGTCCAAGGCCGGGCCAGCGACCATTCTAGGCCTTTAAGTAGTGGAACTTGTTCTCATAGCAAAATATTACCACGGGATAGTGAGTCATCCCGGCAGCGCTTGCTCTGCACTCACGAGCTGAGGAAAGGATTCGTAAGGGTCGCGGTTCAGTAATTATGATGGTGGATTCAAAGTGATCTGTTTTGTGGGCGGGACTTGGTTGGTTTGCCTACGGTGATAATTCCGCCTTCTTCCAACCCCTCACAACGTCATGTCTATTTGAACTGTAACAACTGCTGTAAGAGATAGTAGTGCCATATATACATTCAAACATGGATTTCGTTTCTTAATAAAAAGCTCTTATGTGGGAGCACATTAAGTCATTTTGTTTAATTACATTTATTGCACACTATGTCATTTTGTTTAATTACATTTATTGCACATTATGTCATTTTATTTAATTACATTTATTGCACATTATGTCATTTTGTTTAATTACATTTATTGCACATTAATTAATTTTAATTTTTGTATTGTACAGGCAATAACGAGATGTTTACCAAATTGTCTGATAGAAAAACTTGGTACAATTATTGAAAAACAATAAAGAGGACTTAGTATGATTACCATTGCAAAAAGAAAAGGTGTGTTTAATTGAAATTATTAGTAATGTACTTGATTGGGCACTGAACAGAATTAGAAAATAAGGGAGAAAATATTATATACATGTTTATTACAAAACTAAGTTCTTTTATGTCCAAAAAAAATTTTTAAGTATTAAAATAAAAGTATCAACCTTAATATATTTCTACTGGAGTTAAGTTTAGTTTTATCCATATATTTCGAAAAATACTTGAAGCTTTTTTCTTGGCAATTTTGTTTAAGTTCTTTTTTGTAGATTTCATAATACTTGCCAATTAATAATATTTGTTACTTATTTTGGTTTATGTTTTTTTACCATAAATGTCTTGATGTTTTTGTTAAGAATTCAATTTTCATTATCTATTTTCGTTTTAGTTTAAGATGAGCCATGTGCTATGAAGCTTTCAAAACAATTACCAACTAAAAGCCTGTGAAGAGAGGAATCATTTTTTTTTTTGTAAAAATTTTAAAAAAATTTGTAGAAAAAAGTAAAAAAACTCTAAAAGATGGTGGAACCAAAATTTTTCTTTAATATTAAAATTTGTTTTCATTTTAAAAATTATAAATCAATTTTGACATTAATCAGTGTATGTTGTGATTAATAAGTTTTCCAACTTAAATACGAGCCGCTGCTATCGTAACTTTCATACTTTTAAGTAGTAAATGTTCCTACAATGTCCCTGTGTTTTCTAACAATTATTCTTCAACAAAATATTCCCAATCCTTTCCTATGCCTAGACTTATGGACCTTGGAAACAGTATTTCTAATGAATATGATATCTTCCAGCCAGCATTAATGAAATTTATTGCATTTGCCAGCAGTAGCCATTAATTAGTCATTACTAGATATTTGCATTTATAATAGATTGTTACTTATATTAGTTATATATTCAATAGTTTATTGTAATATTATAAATAGTTTCCTTTTAATAGTTTATTTATCTATAAGTCAAGATTCGTTTAACCCTTTTATTTTTTACACTCTCCCTTTTGCCTAGCTTCTGATTGGTAATTCTTATTATTAAATTGATTGATTTATGCACTTTTTACTATATTGCCCCTTATATTTGTATATGTATTTGTGTATATATAATTGTATGTTAATATCTTTAAATACTATTATTTTTATATTCATACGTGTTATATATTCTATTTTTTGTTATTTTATGTGTTTTGTTTTTTTATTCCTTTATATCTGTAGTTTGTCCATGTTTCGTGTAGTGTTTGTTTTGTTTGTCATGTTTGATGATGAGATAATTATTAACTATAATTAGGGTACAACTCTGTATGTATAAATAAATAAATATGTTTAAATTATTTGCCTCCTTTGAAGATTTGCAAAACGAGAAAACAAAAAGATTTCACGAAATTTGGTTACTAAATGGATTTGTTTACCTGTTTCATGAGGGCCGTTAGAAGATAGGAGAGGATATCATCTATTATGGTTCTATTTTATAATTAAATGTCTTAAAGTACTTTATGTATTTCACAATCCACACACCCCTGTTTTACAATAAATTTCTGTTTATAATTTGTATTTATTTATAGATTAGATAAGTAGATAGATATAATTATTAACTGAGAAATTTAATTGTAATGGGAGATTTTAATTGCAGAATTAGTTAGCAAAAAATTCAACAAAATTGCCTTTCTCATGAATCAAATAAATTCATTGCCGAAAATCTAAAGATTGTGATTTTTAATGCTGAGGGTAAAAGTTTCTAGATCTCTTCAATTATTTGAATTTAACAGTTTAAAACGGGAGAACGAAAGGAAGATGTATTTGGAGAATTTACATAATATGGCATTATTAATGTTCCGTTTTCAAATTAATGTAATAATAAAAAGTGTTTTATAGGAAACAGTAATAATAATAATAATAATTAAAATAATAATAATAATAAGAGAGAGAAAAAAAAATTATTTAGATATTTATATTATTTCTTGAAGATTTCATTTTTATTTAAATAGAATTCTCAATAGTTCTTTGTTTTGTTTCTATAATCTTTATAACTTTTAAATATTAAATATACAATAAGACTCCTCAGACGGCTTAGGCCATATATTAAGTCTTTACATATTTAGAATACATTCAATTATCTATATTAATTTAATAATAGTAATAATAAATAACAATAATCAATAGTAAATATATTCAATAAAGACTTTATCTATCTATCTATAATTATTAACTCTTGAATAAATATAGTAAGATAATAATGACATAATCTCTTTTTAGATAAATGGATATAAAATCGTCAAGTTATGCTCAAAATATATATACAAATACATAACCTATAGTGGGGCAGGCTTGATAAACTGATAATGTGTGTGATCTTCTATCTCTTCAGTTTGATTATGGAATATCCCCAGTTCGAAATATGTGGATGACTGCTAAATCTATAATTATTGAATATATGGATGGGTCCGTGCTGGATTTTATCCGCTGTATCATGCTTATTTTTTTTATTCCTGACCGGTTTTGGATTCCATCCATCATCCATTGATAGCCTTACTCTGACGATTCATAAGAATCCGAAACCGTTTAGGAACAAGAAAAATGAGCATGCTATGACTGATAAATATGTAATATAGCCTCTAGACTAAGATACCTAATTTGTAATTTGGGCATTAAGCCCACCTGAAATAATAGGTTTAACTTTATATTACGTAGCTTAAAGTGATTGTCAACACAATTTATTAAAAGAAATATTACTAATGTTTATATAGAGTAGTAACAATACAATAAAAGATGGCGACTCACGATGGCGGTTTTAAATGTGTGGTCTGTATAAAGCCAGACATGTTAGAAAGTACTATTTTTATAGCGGTAAATGTGATACTCTGGTAAATTTTCAGTGCTTAGAAATGGGACAAAAGGAAAAAAAGCCTTAAAGGAGTGTGAACAACTGCATTGGCTATTTCAACATTGTGACAAGGTAGAGGTAAGTGTCCTCACTAGTAAATTATTTAAGACTAAATTGTTGGAGTGTTTCTCCCGGGTGTTGGCGCCGTGTTTTGAACTGTGTCCTGTACAGCTCCTGTATATGCTTATCGCCGAACCTTCTCTCCATGTGTTCGCTCAGGTGGGCGAAATTTCCTCGGTAATCCTCCGGAATGCTTTGGAGGATGTCCAGCGCTTCACCCCGCAGCGAGATAATCAGTGATGTTGCTTTCTCTTTTTCGCTCCAAACATTTGCAGAAGCGGCAGCATTAAATTCTTCATCGGCCACGATGATGCTTCGTCATAGGTTGGCGGTTTGATTTGCGCAAGAGCTCTGAACTCAAGGGCCTTCATTTTCCTCTATGTCTGCCGTTGGAGTGGCTCCAATACTAACCTTAGACAGGCCAATCTCCGCGCGTCTTACCTACTGTTCTACTTCGCCTATCTTCCTCACCATTTCAGATTTTAACTCCTCTTGAACCTTTTTCATTTCTTCTTGGACCTTATTTATCTCCCTTTTTATTTTTTCTCTTATTGCATCCTGGCCCCATTTCGCTTTCTCTCAGTTCTTCTTTATTTCGTCTTTCATTTCATTCTGGCCCCTCTTTATTTCGTCTTTCATATCATCCTGCCCCTCTTTATTTCGTCATTCGTTTCATTCATATCGTCCTGGCCCCTTTTTGCTTCCTCTAGGCTCTTCCTTATTTCCTCTTTTATTTCTTTTAAAATTGTCATCAGTTCCTCCATTTTCCGCGATTGATGTCTGGTACTTATGGGCATACAACAAAACTGATACTAAGCTGTTACCTGTTTAGAGGTTTTATTCCACTTCTGACACCAAATGTAACGTTTTTCTAAACTAGCTACTGCATCTAGTTACTATGTGGGTTCGTTTATATAAAACATACTAAAGTTCTAACAACACCAATTTATTGTTCAACACAATAAATTACAAACAAAACACTTACATACATTGTTTAATCCAAAAAAAGTTCTCTTAGTTCACTTTTTATTCACTTTTCACAAACGCGAGACCATTTATAACAAAACTGACTCACTCGAGCGGTCCTTTGCTTATTTATACCCTTGAAGAAGGGTATGCAAGGTTTTAGAACATTGTAGGCGCGCTAGAACGTGGGAGACCGCATGGAACATTCTAGAAAAACCTAGAGCGCCCCGCTAGCGCTTCCCAGCGGCCACGAAGAGAACTTGAGGTATCTGCTTTTCCTCCTAGATGGCACTAGTGACTGCGTTGCAATAATCTATAATTTAATCTAGCAGTGTTTTCCTACTTATTTTATAAACTTCTCTTTCTTTAAAACATATATACACACAAGCCGTATACAAAACCGCCCACGCCATATGGTACAAACAACACATCACACCAACATTTCACAGGCATGGTTCGCGAACCAGATGCTGTTTTCACTTTCCATTTGCTAAGGCCTGATTGCTGCTGCAGCTAATCACGGAATCGATTGTTCATTTGTTTACTCTAACGGTGATTTCAGAAGGAATTTGCACTTATTTTAATTTTACCTTTCCGTCTGATATCATTTAAATTTTCTCTGTTCACTTGAACAGAATTACGTTATTGCCAAATCCAGAATAGTGGTTTTCAAATTTTCCTTATAACCATCATCCGGCTCGAGTATGCCAAAAAAAGATTAAATTATTTTTTCTGCATGAAATTTCTATAGTTTTCTGTTTAGTTGCAGTTACTTTCAATTCTTGAATTACCTTTATCAGTGATTTGTATTTTTCTCCTGCTCCTTAAAATTTGAGCATTTAGCTTACCGATTTCGTTTCTTATACAAAGCTCAATTTTAATTTTTAACCTCTCTCTTACATTTCTCGAACATTTTGGTTAGTTCAGATAATTCAACAGGTATTGTATATATCTGTATGTCTATTGTTATTTTCTCAAATAAGTTATTATAGCAATTGTATCCTGTACGCACTTTTGTCACGATTATAAGAATACTGCAATTACTTCGACACTCGTGAGTATTATTTGATAGAACTCTACGGAACCGTGTTTAAAATTGGTAAAAGCTATACAGAAAAATAACGAAACTGAGTACAATAACAGGGAAAAAAACAGTAGGACAATGAACTAGTGACATTGACCCTGAACTTGCACGGAGTTAAGATTTCTATTTACTAAGATACTTTTAGACGAGCCGTTAAATCTTATAACTCTGTGTGACGTCACAACCAGCTGACAGATAGTTTATCAACTTGAGACGTTAAGTGGTAAGTCAATAAGTCATGCATACCAACGTAAGCAGACATATCTAAACATGTAGCTCCAGTTTCCAATGAACCAAAATAGTGTTAATATTTTTTAATATGTTTTAGATATGATTTTTTTTATTTTTTTTAAATATATATACATTATATATATGCATATTTTACAGGCTTTTATACCAATGTTTGGAAAATGTGTGAGCCATGATTTGAATAAGCACAACATACAGATGACTACGATATCTCCAGGATTTGTTCTAACCAACCTTACACATCAATATTCAAAGACTATATCATTAGACAGAAAACTTACCCCATTTTTCGTGCTAACTACAAATAGATACCTTAATAGTATATTTGTAACACTTCGTTCTGGTAGTAATTTCAATTATGGATTTACTGGTCACCATATTTGTGGGGTGAGTTATTTGGAAATTTATTGGTTTAAATCAAATTTAAAATCTAAGCGCAGGGCTGTTTTTTTTTTTTTTTAAACATGGGTCTTTCCAATTAGAATGGCCAGAGAAAAATCTGGTTTCAAACATTATGCAGCTGTTTTCTCTTATACAATTCCTACCATGAAAATTTTCCATTTGAACTATATCAACCGCAGTAAGAGAAAGTCGTTTATCAAACATGGATTTCCATTCATAATAAAAAGCTCTATATCGGAGCACATTATGTCATTTTGTTTAATTATAATATTTATTGTACATTAATTAATTTTAATTCTTGTAATCGTACAGGCAATAGGGAGATGTTTACCAATTTGCCTGTTCGAAAAACTTATTAAAATTATAGAAAAACAATAAAGAATTAATATGAAGAGGATTTCATATGATTTCCATTGCAATAAGGAAAAGGTGTGTTTAATTAAAATTATTAGTAGTATACTCGTACTTGATTGGGTACTGAACAGAATTTGAAAATAAGGGGATAATATTACATAACTGAGACTTATTTGTACCTGTGTTTTTACGAAATTCTAAAGACTTAATTAGACGGGAAAAGGTTAATGAAAGAAATGAAAAATTATGCCCGTAAGGAGTATCTGTTGTATACAGTAACTTGGGAAGTAGCGACCCCACGGGTTACCACAGCTCAGTACACCATGGACTTCATCAGTACAGTGCACAAAACATTTAAACTACATACACTCTACTCTTTACATACAAGAACAACACACAGTACATAAATTAGGGTTTCCGTCCCTAGTTAATTGGCATTAGCCAAGGGAAAAGGAACGGATTAGCTCAGCGGTAGCGCAACACGGAGGTCCCGGATTCGAATCCTACATGTTGGTCTTAGATTTTCTCTTCCTAGGAGCCTCTTCAGCTCACTGTCCATAGCTAGAGCACTGTGTTGTCTGTAGCTAGAGGACACTGTTCGGAGGCCGGCAGTGCACTGAGAAGAATCCGGAGGCACAGTAGATCTTCCAGCCGCATGTAATAATCCTCTGTGACAATCTACATCTAATGAGAAATTAGTCATTTATAGAGAGAGAGAGAGAGAGAGAGAGACTAGTGACGCTCTCGCTGGGCGAGAGTAAACTGTGACGTCAAACGATGGTATAGACAGATTGATTCGGGATAGATAATGTAAAATGATCAAGTAAAAGTATCAAGTTATATTTGGACTTATCTCATATAGGAAATCTTGACTTGGAAACTTCGGCGAAGCTTGTTTCCCAAACATTATGACTAACCAACTGTGTTAGAGAAGCAATGGCGTGTTGGGCAGCAAAAGTGGAGTTTTCTTGTGTTTTTGAAGGCAACTATTGATAAAGTATGATCAGAGCTATTACAGTAATTTCTGCCATTGAGAGCTATACATGGAATTTCTTTCAAATTTTTACTGAACATAGCCTTCTACTTTATCTCGGTAGTCCTATAATCCTTCGGCTTTACTTGGTTAAGACAATATATAAGAGAAGTTTCAGTTTTGTGGTCATTGATGGGATTGTAAGATGAGTTCATCATGGAATGTATCTTTTGTAGAACCTTCAAGGAGCACTATCTTAAAGCACTGCCCGATAATTGCATACTTTCTTTTATGGCGATCTACCATCGCTAATTATTCTGAAAGAAATATTTTGGTGAGAATTTCTTAGTTCGTTTTACCAGATCAACGTATCATAAATTTTTATTTATTTATCAACATCCTGATCGCCACTAAGGAACGATCAGAACAGATTTGGAAACCGTTACTAAACTAGGTAGTTGAAAGGTATGATATTGCCGAATGGCAATCAGAATATTTTTATCCCTTTTATTTTTTACGCTCCCCCTTTTTATCTAGTTTTTAATTGGTAATTCTTAGTATTAAATTCATAGGTTTAGGCATTTTTTACCATATTATCTCTTATATTATTTGTATATGTTTTTGTTTGTTGTATATGTATGAAAACATATTTGTATAATGTTATTATCTTTAAATACTATTATTTTTATATTCATACTTGTTATATGTTTTTATTTTGTATTTCATATGTTGTATTATTTTATTTCTTTATATCTGTAGTTTGTCTATGTTTCATGTAGTGTTTGTTTTGTTTGTCCAGCATGATGATGAGATAAATAACTATAATTGGGGTACAACCTTGTAGGTATAAATAAATAAATATATTTAAATTATTTGCTTCCTTTGAAGAGTTATATTGTTTACAAAACCAGAAAACAAAAAGATTTCACGAATATTTGGTGACTAAATGGATTTGTTTACCTGTTTCAGGAGGGCCGTTGGAAGAAAGGAGAGGATGTCATCTATTATGGTTCTATTTTATAATTAAGGAGCACTATCTTAAAGCATTTTATTGTATTTCCATGACAACAAGTTTCTGTTTATAATTTGTCTTTATTTGTAGATTTCGATTGTCATACTGAATAAAATAAAGTTTAAAGCTAGTAACTGTTTGATTAAACATGATTGGTACTCAAGAATGCTTTCAGTCTAAGAGTCAGTCTAAGTAACTCACATAGGTTATTAAGGAAATTAAAACACAGAGGAGACATATTAGAGCAGTATCTTTTATGCAAAAAAAAGAAAGAAGAAAATCATAAAAAATTGATCTTATAATCCAAAAATAATTATAGAAATGCTATGAAAAAAATCTTTTGACAATGTACACACTATGAATGAATTTTAGGCCGTAATTAAAAAACTTTGTGGTACAAAAAAATTACATAATTATATTTCTACCCAAGAACGGGAAACTTGCTTATAGTCCCCCCAAAATGACTTTGATTGGAGCCACCCGTTGCTAGATATAGACTTTTCTTTAGAGGCAGTTCAAAGTAGCATAGCTAATAGTAAAGTGGATTTCACCGACATCTGATCTAATTCCGTACGAAGCTTTTAAATACCTAACATCTGCCTGGGAGCTTTTTTGTTTTAACCTATTCAATAAAATTTAGTCCAAGTAAACTAAGGCTTGGGGGGGTATGTATGGTTAGCATAACAAATTATTAATGAAATCCATCGTTGTTTTATTGAAAAAATTGCAATAAATCGAATAAGAGTTCAGTAAAAACGCACCTAATTTCTTCAAACTAGGCATTTTGACAACATATTTAATTCTAGTTATTATTATATAAATGATATTTTTATTTTTAAGAGATATGCACTATGACCTGAAAGATCATTGTGCCCCCCCCCCGAGACTTCTCAGTGCGCTGCCGTTTTCCGAATAGTGTTCTCTAGCTAACGACAACACTGCCCATCACCGGACAGCGTGGTAGTTCAGCATGCTACCACAGAGCTAATCCCGTCCCTTCTGCCGTGGTCATTGCTCAGGTAACTTCAGTGAAGTATTGCACAGGTAAACCGTTAATAATTTTTTTCTTTTTGTTTTACTCACCTTTCCCAAAGAAGGAGTAGCCATATTCTACTCTGACAGAGTCCATCACCTCTATTTAAACAGTTTTTTTTTTTTTTTAATTACTACTCTCTCTTAGAGAGTTCTCAATAATTTTTCACTTGGGCAATGATTTTGGTTTCCTTAAAATTTATTGCATGACCAGTTTAAATAACTGATGAAGGACTCCATCTAAACAGAACATGGCAGCCCTTGTTCAGGGATAGGGGAGAGAAAAATAAAAGGAAAAAATTATTAAAGTTTTGCCGGAGCAAGGCGGCGTTTTTGCGGTGGAAGGCTAGTTTCACACTATATGGTTTTCACCGTACGGCAAAAAACCGTACTGCTTTTTGCCGTGACAATGTTGTTTTCACATTGCACAGTTTTTTCCCGTTGTAAACTAAACATTTTCATTTCGTTTGTCAATGAGATACAAATGTTTCAATGAATCGTAAAAAAAAGAATGTAGCTGCCGTACATAAAAAAAACGCACAATATGAAAGCATGCTTTCATAATCTTTAAACCATGCTTTAAAATTATTTATTAAATATTAAATATTTATATATTAAATATTTAAAATTATTTATTAAATATTTAAAATTATTTATTAAATATTTAAAATTACTTAATAAATATTTAAATATTAAATATTTATTTAAAGCATGCTTTAAAATTAATAATTAATTTCATATAGACCAGTGAGTCAACGGCGCCGTCTATTTCAGTGGCACCGAACGGCTGCTATACGGCACGGCACCGGCGTTTTGCCGTCACCGTATAATGTTAAAAGGTACCATGCTTTTCTTCACTGCACTACAAAATTCCGGCCATACGGTTTTTTGCCGTACGGTGAAAACCATAAAGGTGAAACGAGCCGAAGGGCAGCGAGACGGGAGACTAAAACCTGCCAGCCAACCACAGGCTTGGAAGGGAAATTTTGGCTTGGAAGAAGCTCATTATTATCCTCAACAAAATCATTATTATTTAACGTGCACATAAAATTAACGCACCACAATAATAAATTTTCGGTGGTGATGAGGAGTTGCATCCCTAACAAACTAAGCCCTGAAATCCCTATCCAAACTTTCAACTATATTGGAGGCAAGTTTTGTCTAGTGGCATAAAGTTGTGTGGAAAAAGAAAGTATATACTTAATTTCTACTTTCTCTTACTCTTAGTAATCATCTTGAGAAGTATTATAGAATTATAATACTCACCTTTCCCTAGAATTAGAACCTTATTAGTTCTCCCCGAAGTTAAACCATCTTTATTACCATCTTTATTAAACCATCTTAGAGTAATCTTAGTAATACGAGTAATACTCTCTTTTCTTCTTACGAAAGAAGAAAAAAGAGTAAGAGAAATTATAGAAAGAAGTATTATAATCGTGTCAAATTTTCGATATCGAGTTTTCACCGGAAATATCCGTTTTGAGGTCCCCTGAGTCCAAAAAAATGGTTTTCAGCAAATGGTCTGTGTGTGTGTGTGTGTGTGTGTGTGTGTGTGTGTGTATGTATGTATGCATGTATCTATTTGTGAAATACAGTTTTGTAAATTAGTATCATGTTGTTCAGGTTGTCGTTTAGTTTTCCATTTATCAATCGTCGTAACTTTGGAAATCTCTGTTTTAAAGTCCGTCTTTTAAGTATCATAGTTCCAAGTGTATTGGCGGTCTAAGAGGAGTCCAAGATAGCGTGTAACAGTTTTCTCCAGGAGAGGTGTGTCGTTGAAGCAAACTGTTGGCCCTGTAGTTTTACATAGTGTGAATCTCATGTCCGTAGATTTTAGACTGATAATTTTGATTCTCTATTTGTTGCACCATTGTTGAATGCCGTTGAGATGTCTTTGTAAGTGAGTGGTTGCTGTAATGTGGTTGGCATGTCGTGAAAGGATGGCAGTAACGTCTGTAAAAGTCGCCGTTAGGGGTTTTTGTAGAAGTGGTATGTTATGTGTACAGAGTGAGTATAAAATGGGTCCCAGTACCCTTCCTTGTGGGACACCGCCTTGATGAGATAGATGCCAGACATAACGGTCTTCTCTCTCACGTAAAAATATCTGTCAGTTAAGTAAGACTGTGAGATTAAGTTGTAAGTAAAGGGAAGAAATAGTTTTAGTTTGTATAGAAGTCCTGGTTGCCACATCTTATCGAAAGCTTATGCCACATCCAAGAAAGCTGTAGAACAGTATATTCCGTTTTCTAGACTAGAAGCTATTTCGTCAGTTAGTCTGTGACATTGCTATACAGTGGAATGATTTTTGTGGAAACCAAACTGGTGATCTGGGAGTGTCTGAGAATATTGAATGATGGGATTGAGTCGTTTTAGAAGTAATTTTTCAAACAGTTTATGAAGAAGGGAAAGTAGATCAATAGGGGGGGTGATGGTAATTGTTTACGTTTCCCGGATTCATGAAACAGTATGATTACAGCAAATTTCCAGTCTAGTGGGATGTAAGCAAGTCGTAGTATTGCGTTGTTAAGGTAAATTAGGTAAATTATTGCTTTGCGTGGTAGATGTCGTAATATTTTTGAAGTGATAAGGTCGAAGCCTGGAGATTTTCGAGGAGAAAGTTTATGGATAGTGAATTTTAGTTCAGATGGAGTGAAATGTTTAGGAGATAGAGGTAGTTGTAAGGGAATGTTGAGATTCTGAGAGATTTTAGCTATATGATTTTGGTCTTGCACATCATGGTGAGGTTCAAATACTATGGCTAAGTGTTTGGCAAACACTTTCTTTGTCTGATTTAGCCCAGTTGCCATCATCTTGTCGAATTGGTGTTGGAAGAGATGGATAGTTTAATATTTTTTTGGTGCCGTGTCAGACTGATTGATATACTAACTATAAAATTTGATAATCACAATTTTGAAAACTGGAGTAAGGGAAAGTTGTGTGAGTATCAAACCAGATTTTTAATATAATATATACTTAATCTAATTATAACCTATTAGTTCCCCTAAATTAGAATCCCAATTAGAATTAGAACCTTATTAGTTCCCCCCAAAGTTAAACCATATTATGTTTAATATGTAAGATGTAGATGAGGATATATATTATATATTTAGATGTATCTTTTAAACTTTTTATTCTTATATTATAAATTTTTTTATAAATGTATTATGTGTTTATTGTTTTGGTTTGCTTTTTGTATTTATTATTATGAATATTGTAAAAAAAAGGGCGTTTGCCCGTATAAGAATATAAATAAATAAATAAATGGTTATTATTTTCTGGTTTGATTTGAGTTGTTTTATTTTATCTTTAATTCCATTTATTGTTATGAACTTTTTTTAGCATTATTTTATTATTATTGCAATCATTAAATTTTTTTACTCTTTATCTATCTGTATAACATTTATTCACATTATTTATAATATGCAGAACAGGATGCAAACAGTTAATGTGCTCAGTGGCCATGAAATTGAAATAGTTTTATTGTTTAAATTTAATGTAATATTTGTTGGATAATTGTTATTTCTCTTACTCCTAGAAAATAGATAAATGTTACACGCAAAAATAGTACACAAATTATGGAGAAACGCAGACATAAGAAACACACTTCCGAATTTTTGACTTAATTCTTTTCAAATTAATTATTTAAAGAGATCACCAACTTTATCAAAAGGACATGGATCACATTTAGGAATCGTGATCCTTTATTAACATGGACCTTTTGGCGGCGAGATGGAAGTAATGAAGCAGCACATAGTTAACGAAGTGTTCAGTGTTATTTTGCATTTTGCAAAGTGGATTAAGCAAAATTTGAAATCGGTTGAAATTATGTGGCAAATTAAGAAATGTCCCCTCATAGTTTGAGTCAATCTGATGTGGGATTTATGAATCAAATCGCTTACAGTTGTGAAGTACAGTTAAACTGCCGTACCTTGTTTCCGCTCAATAAAGATACTACACAGCCACAATTTTGCTATGAACTTAACTTTTATTTAGGAAATATGTATTGATGGTTTCCTGTAAAGTGCTTTTTCAGTTTAATACACAATTCTATCATTAAACGAGTTGTCATTTAAATAAAATCAGTTGATAGGAAGTGGGTTTTTTCTGAAAAGTATTTTTCAGTTTTCTGCTATTTTCTCTAAAACGGTTCTAATGATTTTCTTTAAAGTAGGGGAACTATATATATAATGAGCTACAACTTTTATTTGAAACATTTCTCTGGGTAAACTCTTTTAAGTGGTCTCTAGGAGGAGAGGTGGGGTAATTTTTTCCACAAAAATACTATCACAGTTGATTATACAATTCTACCAACTAAACAAAATTAATTAGAAATAAAAAGATTGCCAACATTCTGATTTCCAAGAAAATTAGTAAACCGGAAGTGCGTTTTTACTGAAAAGTATTTTTCAGTTTTTGCGATTTTCTCCACAAAAACAACGTCGAATTTCATTAAATTTGGTATACTAAGTATAAAATTTGTCAGTTACAATTTTTTAAACTGCAGTAACAGAAAGTTGTGTGAGTGTTGCCCAAACATTTGTGTGTTGTTTCCAAACATTTTTTGTATTTTCATGTCTTCAGAACATTTATCTCTGGACGATTAGCGAATGTTTAAATTTAAAAGCTTTGCTGGTTTTGGCGACACAGGACGCTCCACACAAGCCGCTCCTACCAGCTTAGTGGAAGTACTAAGTGAAAAAGGAAACACAACAAAAGTTCGTTCTATAGAAGTACACTCCACGAAACATTACACACAGACTTAGTAAATCTCTCAAAATATTATTACTTTAAGATACACATTCATTCAGATAGATAGTGGGAGAAGTGCTGACAATTAAGCGAGGTTAGATAAACAAGTTGAACTAGCGTGTTACTAACTTATAAAGTACTGACATGTTAAGATGCTGGTGGTCACTAACGTATGTCTTATCTATTTTTTTTGGTTTTCAGTAGTTTATGTCTCCATAAAAATATTAAGTTCTCTATGGACAGTGACAAGGATATACATATTTCCTCTTTGTAAAGGACCAATAAATTTTAAACAATATGGCCAATGGGCAGGTAAATATAATTTTAAATTAAATTATTTTTTTATTTATTTATTAAATAAATTTGGAATTCTGAGAATGCTTCTAATGTGTATTAATATTCTATGAGTGGTTAAATCATACATTAACTGAAATGGTACTTTGGAGAAAAATGTAACGCTGCCCGGGAATTTATATCAAAATATATAAGTGATACCTCTGTATGAAGATAATATACTTAGTTTAAAGAAAATCGTTGGAGAGGAAAAACGGCAAAAACTTGCGTCAGTGAAGTCGTACTTTCGGTTGATGGTTAAAACATACATACAGACACACATACCCACAATATATATATATATATATATAAGTTATATGGTAATATTGTTCATCTAATTATTATATATGTGTTACCAGCTACTTATTCTTATTTTAGCTTTTTATGATTTCCTTCTAATGAGAGAAAGAGAAATAGAATCCATTTCTTATTTTAATTCTGTAGAGTGGAACATCTCTCTTATACAAGTGTAATTGTAAAATTTGTATGTTTAAATAATAAACATTTTTTAAGAATGACCGTTTAATTATTAAGTTATAAATAATTGGCACAGTCGGAAGGACGTACAAGGTCAAAGTTTCGAAATGACATCGATTCAACTGTTTCAACAGTTAATTTACCACTAAAAAACTTCCAGCTTTTACGTCAAGTGCGTACGTACAATTTAATTCAATTCTAGTAAGAGGAAGCATTGTAATCGTGTCAAGTTTTCGATATCGAATTTTCACCGGAAATCTTCGTTTTGAGGTCCCCCTGAGTCCAAAAAAAGTGGTTTTTAAAAAATGGTGTGTGTGTGTGTGTGTGTGTATGTATGTGAACAGCATAGCTCACAAACGAAAAACTGTGGAAAGTTCAAACTTGATACTCCGTTTTGGTATCACCAATCCGACAGTAGGTTATCTGTCAAAATTCCTTAACTGGAAGTACCACTTTACTAGTTGGTTTTTTTACATTTTGTGATTTTCTCAAAAATAGCTCCGTCGAAACTTCTCTGGTTTTCTTGAAACTTCCTATATAAATACAAGATGTATAGCTTTTATTTAAAACATTTCTCTGGGTTAATTCATTTAAGGGCACTTCCCCCCCCCCAGGAGTGGGGGTATGATTTCTCTAAAGTGCTATCATAGTTGATTATACAATTCTGTCATAAAAAGGAAAAAATTAATTAGAAATAAATAGATGGCCAAAATTCCGAGTTTGAAGAAAATTAGTAAACCGGAAGTGCGTTTTTACTGAACAGTTTTTTTTTTCAGTTTTCGACGAATTTCATTAAATTTGGTACATTAACTATAAAATTTGTCAGTTATAATTTGAGAACTGGAGTAAGAGAAAGTTGATTGAGTGTTTCACACCAGAATTTTTCTATAGTTTGAAAGTGTTCAGATTGTTTGAATTTTATTCTGGTCTGGGAACACAAATTTTCTTTATTGACTGATGAATCTTATTGTGCCACGATTTAATAAAATTAAGGAATTAATAAAAATAATAAAACTGCTAAGTTACTGGGCACAATTACTTACTTAGTAATATCTGGTGCCGGACCCATAGTTTATGTAAACAGTTTGTCTAAGTGTCTACGTGGTAGTATCAGTGTGGGCTTGGAAGGGATACATCTCAAGCTCACAAGAGAAACGTAAAATTTATTTAAGGAAAGATATATCTCAATAAAACAAAATAAAATCCTAAATAGCCAGGCATATCCGGCAACAGCAGAGTTTTTGATCTTTTTTTCGTATATAATTAACGGTTTTTGTTAAGAAACGATTCAAGGATTTTCATCTCATCATTAGCATGCTAAAAATCACCATACAATACAATTATTATTTTAACATTAGCTATTCACTTCAAATGTTTCTAATTTGTTAATATTGCCCGTTATTTACTTAACCAATAAGGATACGCGAAGTTGCTTATTTATATTAAGAAAAGTCGAATCCACAGGGCCCAGTACACCCGAGTGTCATGGCCGGCTGAACAGATAGGACAATAGCCTTAAGAGGGAAATAACCTAAACTTTTCCACAGACATACATACCGTGATATACTTTCAATAATACTGTTATAATTAAGCTTCTTTGATCTGTTCAGGATACTACCGTTCCACAAGACAGAATTCAGCATTCCTATCACTTTTCTAGCATTTTTACATTTTCTTTTTGGCTGGTCGTGATATCATGTTTTCACAGGAAATACATATTTTGAGGTCTCCTGAGTCCGAAAAAGTATCTTTTACAAATTGTTCTGTGTGAGTGTGTGTGTGTGTGTGTGTGTGTGTGTTTGTAGTCCGCGTAATTCAAAAATGGAAAACACAGATAGTTCAAACTCGATATTTAGTTCAAGTGCTAGTATGGGGCCTGACCAATAAGGTTTTGAACAAAATCAATCAACCGGATGTAAAATTTTACTTTTCAGATTTTCCCGATTTTCTCGAAAACGGCTTAAACGATTTAAAAACCTATCCTCCCTAACCATTCCTAGGAATCCTCCCAGACGTTTGAAGCGCCAGTGGCCAAGGGACTTCCTGTCACGGGAAGACGACTAACAAGACCACGAAGAGTGGCATTGGCCATCTCCTTCAAGCCACATTCATCTATGCTCACATTTACTTATTGTATCACTGCACATTGTAAATATAAATAAACAAAAAAAATGTTTTACTTTGTTTTTTCTTTTTTTCTGATTTATTATTAAAACCTTTGTACAGACCTTGAAGAAGGCAATAAATTTGCCGAAACGTCGGTGAAAATTTAAAAAGAGTTTTTTTTATGACCGAACCTCAACATCTATTTTACAACATTGAATACAGCGAAGTAGTGGTACTTTATTTCATGATAGTCTTTTGCCGCTAAATCTCAAAAATCGTTTTGGAAAATTGAGAAAATCTAGTGTGAAACATTCACAAAACTTTCTGCTACAACAATTTATAAAATTATAATTGAAAAATTTTATAGTTAGTATACTGAAACTTTTGGGTTTTTTATGGAGAAAATCCCGAAAATTAAAAAAAAAAAAAATATTCACTAAAAACGCACTTCCGGTTTACGAATTTTCTTCAAACTCGGAAATTTGGGAATTCATTTATTTTTAATTAATTTTGTTTAGATGGTAGAATTGTATTATCATCTAAGATAGCCCTTTATAGGAAAACATAACCTCATTCCGACCCCAAAAACCCTTATATGACTTTACTCGGAATGATGTTTCAAATAAAAGTTGTAGCTGTTTATCCTTCAAGCTGTAGTTAATGCGTTAACTAATCCCAAGCTGTAGTTAGCGTTAATCCTTCAAGCTAATGTGTAGTTAAGTTTAAAGGAAATCGTTGGAGCCATTTTACAGAAATAGCAGAAAACTGAAAAATACTTTTCAGTAAAAAAGCACTTTTGGTCATACGATTTTTTCCAAACTCGGAATTTCAACAACATATTTAATTCTAATATGTTTAATTCGAATTTGAGTTTTAATATTAAGTTTGAACTTGCCACAATTTTTCATTTTTAAGCTGAGATCTTCACATACACACACACACACACACACACACACAGAGAACGTTTTCTAAAAACCATTTTTTTGGACTCAGGGGACCTCAAAACGTGTATTACAGGTGAAAACTTGATATCAAAAATTTGACTAGGTGTAAGAGAAAGTAAAAATTCAAAATAAGAGAAGTAATAATCACCAGCGATTGTACACATTTTCTTAAATTTGTCTTTAAAGAAATGTAAGGAATTTATAATTTCATTACAATTGAGAAAATTTAAAATAACTTGAATCCATTTTTAAAGAATAATTTATTATATACTAAAATATTGTCTGTTAATATATTGTTTTATTAACAGTATGATGAGATATAGAGTCACACATTGAAATGTTCTTCAAACAAATACGAATTATTATTAGAAAAAGATCATTAAAATCAACTGGAAGATGAATGGCCAGCTTCTTATTCATATTCCTTAAGTTTTAGTTTTCTTAAAGAAATAAAATCTGAAAGAGTGACAAAGAAAGTCAGTTAGATTTTCAGCGTTCGAAGCTATTTAGACAACCTATTTCTTTATACGAGTATAATATAGTTAATTGGGAATAAGATAAAATTGAGGACTATTGAAGGCATTTTACTGAACCCTTTGAGTCGTAATCATTAGGAATGTGAGCAGCGCTCGCTCTAGCGGTTACGTCACTCCGGACAAAAAGACAAATTGCCGCCCCTTAAGAATAAGATCTAAGCAAGTCTATGCGTTTCAAACACAAGCTGAAGCAGCGCTCTGCTCGAGTGCTAATGCTTTGCTGTTCAGAGAAGTATATGCATGTGCAAACAAGTTCAAGCATCGTCCTTTACAAATTCTGCGTTAATTTTTCCATAATAGTGTATTTTTAGCTTTTAGACAAACAATATAAATGCGAACGAAAAAATCGATACATGAAATTTTCTATTAATTGAATATTATTTATTCTCACACAGCCAAAATGGCGCCCCTAGAGCGGGCGCTAGCCATGGTTAAACGGTTTATCATGTTTGAATTTCCTCAAAAAAAAAAAAAAAATTATCCGGACTTTGCCTTTCCTATTTTTATGGTTGAAGGCTCCATACCACACCCCTCCAGTGTCAGAGGGGGGACAAATTGGTGAAAGAACTACTCCTAATCAGTTTTCGGAGATAGTCGTTTCGTTCCGGTAGTTATTCTAAGGAGAAAGACTGTGTCTTGCCGTGTTAATATCCATGTGTTATACCTACAGCCGTCTTTAGTGGTGGTCTACTGCAGTAGAAGAGATTCTAAAAATGTTGAATGTTGTTAAAGAGAAAATATTAATTAACAAATTAATTGAAGAATTACTAGGTTTCCGAACTTTATAAAAAGAGAAAAAAAAAAATGAATGATTTGTGTTTTCTTTTAAATGTTAATATAGGTTTATGTTAATAATTCTTAGAAATTCTCCAACATCATCAAGGGAGAAAATGTAACATATCGAGAGCGATATTGATAGTGGATAGATTGTATGCAATCGAGTGTGCAATAAACAAGATGTTGAACGACTTTGGTTGTACTCATGTGCAGGACGTACACTGACAACCACAACTCGATACATTGACAATATTGTCTCGGAAGCGCTGGTTCCATTTGGGTCCTTTATTGGGGATGTTGTTCCATTTGGGCCCTTTTTATGCATGACAACGCTGTATACTTGGAAAGACTATTTGGAAATGGTTTCAGTTCTGATTGTTAGGGTGGCCAGCCTACATTCCTGATCTAATCCAATAGAACATTTAGGTATGGGATTATATTTCGAAAACAACGACGCTCTGAGCCTTTTAATGATTCTGCAAGAATTCATACGCTTTGCGGGAAGCGTATGAAATTATCGAGTCAAGACTTCATTCGAAACCTCATAAATTCAATGTTAAGAAGTGTGCAAGCCATGATTAATACAATTTGTGTGAGAGTTAAAAAAATTATTTCAATTTTTGTTTGAATATTCCTCCCTCATATCTTTTTATATTCTCCTTCCTTATATTCCTTTTTTTATTCTCTTATATGTAAAACAAAGAAGACGAATATCTCCTTAACGAATTAAAAAATTAAGGGTGGCATTTTTTTTGGCTCTCATTGTATATATTTCCGGTGGAAAACTGTGATTTGAAAATCCAAATAATTCCTTTCCTCTTTGGCAGAGTGGATGAAAAAAAAATCTTTTTGTTTTTAATCTAATAGTACTTTTTTATAATCATTTTTCTAATTGAATTCACCAGCAGATAATGTAAACAATATTTATTGTTGATTGCAGTCATCACAGGAAGTACAGATGGAATTGGTAAAGAATTCGCCAAACAATTAGCAAGTAAAGGTGTAAACATTTGTCTCATCAGTCGTAGCGAAGAAAAACTGAAAAATACTGCTAAGGAAATAGGTAATACCAAGTGTAATTAAATAGTATTATACTTTAAGTTCACAGGTACTATATATAGGTACTTTATTTATTTCTATACTCCAAAGCATAGGTATGTAGTTAAGTCGATATTTTAATAATAAAATCCACAGACATAGATCAAGGTCAAAATAATTCTAGATTGTATAATTGAAGAAAAAAAACTTCAGGCAAACAACTTTAGACCAAAATATAACAGCAAGGTCACCTTTTTTTTAATCTAAATATTCTTATATCATTTTTGAAAACTTCACCGCAATTGGTGTATTTCCCCACAATAAAGTAACAATGATTGAAGAAATGTCTTTATTTGATACTTAATTAAGTAGGGCACTATCTTATTTCTTAGAAAGATAAAGCACTTAAAATATTTGTAAAATATCGTTTTTTTTTTTTTGTAAGTTTATTTGTTATTTCAAATAGATTAGTTTAACATTTGCTGAAGGGCCAAAATAAGTCCAAGTACGTCCAAATTGGTCTTTGACAAATTGAAATAAATTTATAAATAAATAATTTGTATTTGACAAATACAGGAGATAGTTACGCAGTGGAAACAAAATATATTGTTGCTGATTTCTCTTATTCCGACGTATACGACAACATAAAGAAGAATTTGGCTGGAATGGACGTTGGAATCTTAGGTTAGAATATAAAACACTGCTTTAAATTAACACAACAGAAGAAGTTGAATTAAAAATTGAGAAATATTTTACAATTAGAATCTTATTTTAAAATAATTTTATTAAAACAATTACTATATGGAGATAAAATTGTTGATTTCTACTTTCTCTTAATGCTTTGTGATCGTGCCAAATGAATTAAATTTGTTTTCACCAAGAAATTCTGGTTTTTACGCCTCTTGAATACGAACAAAATTTATGTACACTTAAGTGTTTTCGTGAACTCATAAACGTAATTGAAGATAATCAAGATTTTGTTTTTTTAAGAGGTATTTCGTGTCCCCATATTCTAGAGAGTATTTATCCTCCTCCAACAACGGGTAGGTGCCCAGGCTTCTTAACCTTCTCCGGATGATAGGATTGGTGTAGACTGCTATAGACTGGAATTGCTATAGACTGGGTTGATGTCACCTTCATCTGCCTACTTTATCTGCTGTAGGTTTTACGCCCAGCTACTTAAAAATTATTATTTCTACTCTAGACTTTTCATGATCATAATTGCGAAGAGGTGCCCTCGATGCCGAGAAAGGTTAACAGTGGCGCACGTGTTGGAAAGGTGTCAGGCTCTGCATGCACTGAGAGAAAGAGCAGGCCTGCCACATGACAAGCGCGCTATTCTTCAAGAGGGTTCTCCTTACATAAGGAGGCTATTTGCTTATTTAAGATCTATAAATGTCTATAGCAAAATTTAGGTTAGTACTTAGGTTAGGTGAATTTGGGTGAAGGAATATCGAGTACTTCACCCAGTTAGGTTAGTTTCTTTATTACAAAGGGGAAAGGAATATCGAGTACTTTCCCCATGTGTGAATGCGTTGTATGAATGAATCATTAGCATGATTGTATTTATTGGCGAAAATGTATTTATTAGCGTGAATGTGTTTTATTAGTTTGAATGTATTTATTGGCAAGAAAGTATTTATTAGCGTGAATGATTTTTTAATAGTATGAAAGTATTTATTGGCGAGGATGTTAGCATGAATGCTTAGAATAGGTTTTCTTTTATCAGGGGTTGAAAGAAATTTTTAAAAGTATTTCAACCCCATAGCTTTAAGTTACATTGGTTTTGATCATTTCAGGATGTGTAGGAACATTAGTTTAAAGTACTAACATCGAATATGTATAGTAAATAGCCTCCTACGCGATATCATATTGTATTATAATAAATTATCAATTAACAAAGTCAGTTTAAACTTTTTATATACTTGGTTTTATAATTAAACAGAAAGGTTTCTGACATTAGAAATCTACCCCAGTTGTTAATAAAATAAGGGATGGCACAAACAATAAACCCACACTCCCCCTCGTCGACTAGATCGATGATATAAGAGGGGATGTGTGGGTAGATCTTCGAACACCTATGGCTCCATCCTGCCTTGCTGAGCAAGGTGTAGTGCGTGGAAGTCACACAGGTTAGCATGTGCCATCCCAGCTCGAGTGGCCATAGAACGAGAAAAGTTTATTGACTAGAGGCGCTAATGACCATCGTAGTCGATGCGCCGAAAAAAAAAAAAAAAATTGCCAAGACAGGTCTTAAAACTTTCTCCGCTTGTCGTATTTTTCTCATTTTCTAGCTCTTCAGGTCGCCCTATGAAGGAGGTTGCTGCTCCTTTTCATGTCAGAGCATCAGGGATTTAGATATTCCGTTTGGCATCACCAGGAAAGGAGAGCAAAATCTGTCCACTAGATCCGGTGACTTGAGCGATTTTGTCTCTCTCTCTACAACATCATCAACGAACTACTTAAAAAACTTTATTTTACTAAATACACATAAAAATTCCTATGATTTTTGTTTATATCAATTTTCTTGAAAAGTTGATTTTAGAAATGGTCCTAGGGATTTCCTGTGACGTAAAGAAAGTCATTTCAATATAAGGATAGTTTCTAACAACAGTAAAATGCTGTGGAGACTTCATTCAGTGTTTGCTAAAATTTGTAATTTCGAAGAAAATCGGTTATTTGGAATGTGCGTTGTTATTGAATAATTTTTTCATTTTCTTTTTTTGCGATTTTCACGACAGTGGTTCCGAATGATTTTCTTCAAAGATTTTAGAGGAGTTGCGGACGAGCGAATACAATGGGTAAATGGGTGCATCTCTAAACTTCCATATCAGTACTATACACGGTGCTGCCATGTATTAAATATTTAATTAAAGTTCCTATCAAGTTTGAAGGATATTTGTCAATTAAAGTTTGATAATTGCAGTATTAGGAAGAAATGTGATTGTTTCACAAACAGATTTTTTTTTGTTTTTTTTTAATTGTGGAACATTTATTTCAGTAAACAATGTCGGAGTAATGGCTGAACGTTTTGCACCGTTCTCTGAACGAGACGAACAATTAATAAGAAGTCATATCAACATTAATATATTGTCTCTTACAATGATGACATACATAGTGTTACCATGTATGAAGGCAAAGAAACGTGGGCTAATTATAAATATGTCCTCATTATTTGATGATATACCTTTCTCACTCTTAACCATGTATTGTTCTACCAAAGTAAGTAATTCTATAATAATCTAAAGATATATATGTGTGGATAATACATTAAGAAATGAGATAATAGATATAAGATAATACAAGAAGAAAATTGCCCGCCCGGGGCAATTTAGTCATTCATGGTCGCTTGCACATATCTTTAGGTTTTATTGCAACCATATCTTTTTGTGACATTCAAACATCAGACTTGCGCATGCATTCGCTAATATTGGATTGTCTTTGTAAACGCCTATTCTTTAAAGATATGATGCAAATAGCCGTGGCCGGCTAGCATGTTTAAAGCAGGAACTCCTTATAGCGGGCAAGGCTCGCGAACCAGCTGCTGTTTTCACTTACCATTTACTGAGACCTGATTGCTGTTGTAGCCAATCATGGAATCGATTCTTCGCTTGCTTGCTCTAAGGGTGATTTCAGAAGGAATTTCCTCTGTACCTACTTTATTTTAATTTTACCTGGCCGTCTGATATCATTTAAATTTTCCGTGTCCATTAGTACAGAAATTACTTATTGCAAAAATCCAGAATAGTGGTTTGTAAACTTTCATGATTCCCATCATCAGGCTCAGGCATGCCAAAAAGGTTTTTCTGCGTAATATTTCTAAAATTTTGTTGTTTAGTCACAGATTCCTTTAATTATTGATTTAACTTTTCAGTGATTTGTAATTTTTCTCTTGGTCCTTAAAAATCAGCATTTAGCTTACCGATTTCGTTTCTTATACATAACTCAATTTCAATGTTTTCCTCTCTCTCAAATTTCTCGAACTCGATAATTCTACATTCATTGTATATATGTATGTCTGTATTTTTTTTTTCAAAATTATTATAGCAATTGTATTCCGTTCGCACTTTTTGTCACGTTTATAAGAACACTGCAATAGTTAATCTAAGACCCTCGTGAATATTATTTAATAGAACTCAACGGAACCTTGTTCAAAATTGGTAAAGACTATATATAAAAATATCGAAACTAAATATAATCACAGGAAAAAAAGTAGTACGACAATGAACTAGTGACATTGACCCTGAACTGGCACGGAGTTAAAATTTCTATTGTTCTTTATTATTGTTTGTTTTTATACTATTAGACGAGCCGTTAAATCTTCTCTGTGTGACGTCACAACCAGGTGACAGATAGCTTATCAACTTGTGATGTTAAGTGGTAAGTCATTACGTCTTGCATACATATGTAAGCAGAGACATACCTAAACATGTAGCTCCAGTTTCAAATGAACCAAAATATTTTAGGCCGCTCTGGTTTCAATTGTATAACCACAAGTTCTATCTACAAAACATCTAATCTTAATCTCAGAGAACTTGTAGAGATTACTATCTTCGCGATAGATATCCCAGAAATTTACGTTACTTTTTGTTGTTTACTTTTCAGTTTGTAGGGGTATTTTAAGGCGAGTTGTTTAGCCTTCAATCTCATATTCAACTAAATGGATATACGACGCCCTGTATTCTAAAATAAATTATTAGTTCTGTTCTTTGCTTGCATTGACGATTGATTTTAAATCATCAGACGCAGGGTTTGTGGTTATTATTAAAATAAAGCAGACTTCGTTTTCTTCAACTAAGCTTTCGGTAAATTTATTTTTTCCTTCCCTCGGGGGAAATAAGATGTTTGGATGAATACGCTAAACTTAACTACACACGTAGAACATTGGCCAGGCTTGAAAGTTACACAGAAACTTGACTGAAAGGAGGAAGTCTGTGTTCGTTAATGACCACAAACTGATTCCCCTGCCTCTGAAGAACTTAATTGTTGGTAATAATAGAGGTGCAAATATGTTGGGCTTGGCCATAGATTTTTGCATGAATTGAATCAAGTTCAGTAGCATTTTAATATCATAAGTTCTTTTAGTTTTATTTCTAAAGAAGTGGGAATAAAAACCTTTTATTTTCAGCTTGAAAAAATTATTTGTCAAATTATTTAATATAAGATAATTAGCAATAATTACATGGATTGTTACCAACAATAGTGCCTTCATTCCGACGTTATACAAAGTATAGATTAAATGTAACATTTCATTATATTAAATAGTGTTAATACTTAATATGTTTTAGATATGATTTTTTTACTTTTTTTAATTTATATATATGTATGTATATTTTACAGGCTTTTATGTTAATGTTTGGAAAATGTGTGAGTCAAGATTTGAATAAGCACAATATACAAATGACTACGATTTCTGCAGGATTGATTCTAACCAAACTTGCACTTCAATATTCAAAGATTGCATCATTAGCCAGTAAACTTTTTTTGGCGCTAACTACAAATAGATTCGTTAACAGTACGTTTGTAACACTTCGTTCTGGTAGTAATTTCAATTGTGGATTTATTGGTCACCATATTTGTGGGGTGAGTTATTTGGAAATTTATTGGTTTAAATCAAATTTAAAATCTAAGCGCAGGGCTGTTTTTTTGTTGTTTTTTTTTTAAACTTATGGGTCTTTCCAATTAGAATGACCAAAGAAAAATCTGGTTTCAAACATTCTTACAGCTTCTCTTACACAATTCCAACAGTTTTCATTTATGAAGATTGAAGAAAAATTGTCCGTTTAAACGTTGGGTACGGATTAGCCGCTTCATCTGAAAGGCATGGTGAATCCCAGCCCTGCCAGGAAGATGTTTGCAAAACCGTAGGCTGTGGCCAGGCTTCGCTTGACCAGGGCTGGGCCAGAACCATTCTAGGCCTTTAAGTAGTGGGAATTGTTCTCACTGCAAAATGGTACCACGGGATCGTGAGTCAGCCCGGCAGAGCTTGTTCTGCATTCACGAGGTGAGGAAAGGTTTTGTGGGGGTGTTGATCTGTTTTGTGGGCGGGGTTGATTGGTTTGCCGACGGTGATAATTCCGCCTTCCCCCATCCCCTCACAACGTCATGTCTATTTGAACTGCAACAACTGCAGTAAGAGATAGTAGTCACGTTCTCTTCCGGTGTCCTCTCCTCGACGAGGCTAGAATCCATATGGAATTCAAGCTGATAAGTAGGGGGGAGAACTGGCCGGGAGAATGTAAAGACTGGTAACGAATGCAAGGAATTTCGAAGACTTTGTCGAGTTCGCTCAAGAAGTCGCGGTGATAAGAAGGACTAGACGAATAAGTAGAGGTCCGCCTCCCCGTGCCAGGGACGGGAACTTATCTACCTAGTAGATAAGGCTAAGTGACCATAGGCACCGGTTTTGGCGCTATGCGCTTGGTACGGTGGCTAAGAGTGTGCGCAATAATAATAATAATAAGTAAGATATATATAGTAGTGCCATATATTTTAAACATGGATTTCGTTTCTTATTAAAAAGCTTTTACGTGGGAGCACATTAAGTAATTTTGCTTAATTACATTTACATTTGCTTAATTATATTTTTTTAATTACATTATGTCATTTTGTTTAATTACATTTATTGCACATTAATTAATTTTAATTTTTGTATATTACAGGCAATAGCGAGATATTTACCAACTTGTCTGATAGAAAAATTTGCTACAATTATTGAAAAACAATAAAGAACTTATATGAAGAGGATTTAAATTGATTACCATTGTAAAAAGAAAAGGTGTGCTTAATTAAAATTATTAGTAATGTACGAGTATTTGATTCAGCACTGAATAGAATTAGAAAATAAGGAGAAAATATTATATAACTGAGACTTATTTGTATTCCATTATTATGAAATACTAAATACTTAATTAGACAGAAAAAGTTTAATGTAAGAAATGAGAAATAACTGCTTAAAGAGATAGAAAGAATAGTGACGCAGTCTAAGCGTAGTAAACTCTGACGTCAAACGATGATATATGCAGATTGATTCATGATAGATATTTTATTTTTAGGATTTTCCCCAAACTGAGGTTCTACTCGCCAAACAACTTCATTTGGGCCAATTCAATTGAATTACTTTAAAAATTTTTTAAATAGAACTTAATATTTAACATTTTAAGCAATATCAAATTTCATGAAGTCAAATAAGTTTTTTTTTTTTTTTGGAGCAATGAACCTTTCGGTTATTATGCTCTTCCAATCATTCTAGGATTTAACTCCACCCTTTCAACCTTCGTTCACGCAATTGCCGGAGTGCCAATCCCGGTTCAGACCCTCCCACCTTATGCGATGGCTCCCGAAAAAAAATACATATTGTAATACTATATATAATGTTAGAATTTGCCATCCCGGCCAAGATCCTTGCTCCCTTTCACTGCATTCATAAGTCGTACACATTCATTCAATTATCCATTCATAACTGCAATCACGCCTATAAATACATGTATCCCAGTCGTTACATTTACGCCATTCGTTCATTCTAAACCTTAATAATACACTATTCTATATCGGGTTAGAGTACTATATATTCTTCTCAGGGGCGGCTCTAGCTCGTGTAGCGCCCGTGTGCAATGAAACCCTGGCGCCCCCTAGGCCTGACGCCCCCCCTCCCCGCGGCTATAACTATTAACTTTGCCGTCGTAACAAGAAAGTTTTTTCATATTCCAACAAGCTATTTTATAAGTAGGTATAGCTTACAGCATGGTATTAGTTACGGCCTTTCTTCTTATGACGGCAGAATAACACTCATTGTTTTTATGCCTGTAGCACATCTCTGTTGCGAAACTAAGCGGCGAACCGCGATAGTTCATGTTTCGTCTTGTGTTTTAAGTTTTATGGACAGCGAAATAGAAGCGAAATGTATCGAATTTCTGTTTCGCTGCCCATAGAACTTACAACACAAGGCGTAACTCTATCGCGGTTTTGCCGCACGAGTTCCGCAGCGGAAGTGTGCTACATTTTAACCTCTTCTTCCCTAATAGGGAAAAAGAGGTTAAAAATAAAACATGTGGTAAATTTTAATAATTAGATCTTTTTATTAAACTCTTATTTATCTTATATGCATTACATTACAAAACCCTATTATATACTTATAGCTATTTAAACTGTTATTTATCTTAATCTTATCTACATTACAGTACCACCCTATGTACCTAAGTAAGTATATAAATTACAAACAAAATATTTAAGAAAAAATCACTTTTCGTGCTTTAGCATGAGCGAAATCTTTAATTATGTCATCAATCTCAATTTTTACGTCATGTTCAATACTTATTAATGACAAATTTGTTAACCTACTTTGCGTCAATGTTGATCTAAGGTAGTTTTTAATTTTTTAAGTTTAGAAAAGGATCTTTCACTTTGAGCTACAGTAACTGGTAATGTAAGGTAAATCCTAAGTGCTATGGACAGATTCGGGAACACTGAAATTAAGTTATTCTTAAACAAATAGTTTAAAATATCCAATGGCGAAGTTGAATCAGTGTCAAACATCGGTAATGTCTTAGCCCTGAGACGGCGGCGCCCGTGTGCATTGCACACCCTGCACTATAGGTTAAGCCGCCCCTGATTCTTCTGGTCCCTTAATTCTAAACCTAAAGTTAAAATATTTAATAAATTATGTACAAATTATTTACACTTGATAAATTTATTGAAATCTTGCCATAAAGACCTATATCTTTTATAAATTTTATTATCCGGTCTACATTAGCTGGGTCATCTTTCAAAGCCTCGGTTAAGGAGTTTGGAATATTGTTCTGTTGCCTATGTAGTTGGTACGTCTGACATTTAATGATAATATGCTGGACGGATAATGGGACATTACATGGACTACACATTGGGATAGGATCGCCACACATCAGATATGTCAGCCATGTATGTCCGATCCTCAAACGAGCCACTACTCCTCCTATCTCCTGATAGATCTGCTGGAAGAGTCCCAGGTCTGCACAGTATCTTTAATTGTTCCTAATTTGTTATTTACATCAAGAGCACTCCACACTTGCTGCCAACTTTGGTACACCTAACATTCTGAGTACAAAATAAAATTGTCAATGGGAAAAAATAAAATAAAAATTAAAATATAACTTCAGAATTAATTCATTGAATATTTACAATTAAATACAATCATTGAAGAAAAACAAAATTTAAAGCTGGCAATAAAACATTAACAATGGTGATAAAAAATTTAAGATTAAAAAATATGTTCTCTCCATTTCTTTGGTCTAAAGCATCGTGCTCTGTCAATCCATATCCTGCCATATCTTCCTCCATAGCTATCCCATCAAAGTCTTGGTTAGTGTCTCACGTTCTCTTTCTTTAATGTGATAATGATTTTCACCATTATTTTTCAGTTTTTTTGTGTAAGATATTTATTTAAGATTATTTTACTTTTTGTCTCAACGTTTCGACAGTTCCATATGTCATTCTCAAGAGATCTACATTATATATATATATAAGCATTATATTAATAATTACAAATTTTTAACTGATATTTAAAAAGTTTGGATTGTATATAGCTTTTTTAAATATTAAAATAAAAGTACCAACCTTAATATATTTCAACTGGAGTTAAATTTAGTTTTATCCATATATTTTGAAAAATACTTGATGGTTTTTTTCTTGTCGATTTTGTTTAAATTCATTTTTGTAGATTCATATTACTTGCCAATGATTAATATTTGTTACTTATTTTGTTTTATTTATTTATTTATTTTTTTTTTTACCATAAATGTCTCTATGTTTTTATTTAAGATTTTAACTTATTAGTTAGTTATCCTGAGAACAATAATTTTTATTTCAATGCCTTAAATATCTGAATTACTTGTTTTCTTATGGAAAATCACACTGTTTGACTATAAATAAATAAATTGTATTTTTATGACGAATATATTTTTCTAATAGATTGTTTATTTGTTTCAGATAGAGTCATTAGAATGTGCGAAAAAATTTTGCACATGTTATGTTTCTATTAAATTGTTTTCTAATTAAAGATAATTTTCTTAAATTGCTTTATTATATTTTACTAGCTAAACCTGGCCACGCTTAGCTGTGGCTCAGTCTGATTTTAATTATTAGGGAAGTAAATAGAAGATGATAGTTAACATAGATTCAGCAAGAAAACACATCATTCAATTTAATACCCTACTTTGCGTTGCTGTCAACTGAAAGGAAAAAAAGAAAAAATGTTTTTAAATGAAAGAATGTTTTTTAAGAGCTGAATGCGCTGTTCTACCTCCTTCCGTCAACTTGGCAGCATTATCTGAAGAAGTAAATGCTAACGCATATGGCCATTTGAACGGATTTTAGCCAGAAATAAGGAAATTAGGAACGTTTTTCCAGTTCCACCTGGAGCGTCCAAAAAATAATTCCACCGGATTTATTTGGTCACAGCCTGTAAGATGGTATCAAATGCTATCTTTTGTTCTTGAAGGAGTTTCACTGTATTTTCTTGGACGAATAGCTGTAAGCCATTTCTGGTGTATGATTGTTCTCTGAGCAGTTCTCTCTCGAATGTTGCATTGATCGACCTATTCGGTACTGTTACTTTCAATAGTGCCAACAACTTGCCACACATTGCAAGATAATGATCCTACATGAAGATTGGCGCTTCATTGTATATTTCTTCTGTGAAATCCAAGCCATCATTGCGTTTCTTGAGGTATTCTGTGCAGAATATCTTCGGCAGAGAAGCGCCACGATCGCAACTTCGTCTGCGTCTGTCTATTTCTGCCAAACTCATGAAACGCTTGGAATTTCCCGTTTCCGTGGGAACTTCGGAATAAAATGTATATATAAACACTCTTATATAGAAATGTAACGTTGTGTAAAAATTTCAAGTCAATCCATCGACTACTTTTCGAGTTTTGCGGCCACAAACATACGGATGCTGAATTTATATATATATAGATTACAGCAATATGCAGTGTATAATTTAGATTCATTTATTCATTAGATATATAGATATTTATAGATTAGCTTCAAATTAGTTATGCGTTCGTCAAGTCTATGTACAAAGTTAGGAGAGACTTCTGTACGAGCACACTGAATTTGTGTTTTGATTTTTCTAAGCACCAGAATATTTGTGAGAAATTTTGTTTATGGTAGTTACAGTCATTCATTATTTTCTAATAATTCAAGTGTGATTTTCACAAGAGATGATGACAGTTGTTATGCAAATAAGTTATGCAAAAAAAAAAACGTTGAAACCTAATACAACAGTACAACTTTATGGACAGGCAAAATTAAACCTTGGACTTGTCAACAAACACCAAGAACTGAGTCAGCTATTGCCTAATCACATTCATGACTGCTATCATCTTGATACTTTGCCTACGTTCTGCATTACCTTCAAGTTGTTTTTTTTTTTGGTGAGTCGTGCGCAATTGTTAACCTTGTCTCATCCATATTAAAATCAGGATCCAGGTCATCAGCATTAAAATGTCGAACACTTTAATTCTCTTGAAATAGGGCGCACCGCTATTAATTAAAATACATTTTAAACTCCGTATTCTTAACTTGCATGCCACCCCCAAATAATTTTCCAAATTATTTATGAAAAAGAAAAAGGGAAGGGGCTTTCTTACGCACCAACCCCTTGTTTTAACGCATAGTGGTCTCAGAGTAATCTGTCAAACCATGACTACACGCTACAGTGGCTTTTGTACCAGAATAAAGACTTCTCAAGATGCTTATAATTTTGCTAGAAATACCCATTTGTCAGCTTGGAAAACAAGCCGGTCTACCCTATCGAAGGCTGCAGTTAAATCTATGAAGAAGGCAAAAACCTTGCTCAATTTGATTTTAATTATTTTCATTAAATTCATGATATTATCAATAGTGGAGTAGGATTTTCTAAACCCAGCTTGATATTCCCCCTATACATTATTATCACACGCTCAGTTTGTCAGTCTGTTCAGAAGAAGGCCAACAAATAATTTCCCAATCGTATTGCCAAATAAAATTTCTCTATAATTATTTACTTATTTTTTACTGCCCTGATATAGGGGAGAAATTATTATGTAAAATAATTACGATCCGGCACGGTTCCGAAATCAAAAATCTTATTAAAACCACAAAGTATTTTATTTAGCTAGGTATCCTGACTATTTTTAAAATATTTGTAAGTTATACGGTCTAAGCCGGGTGCCTTATTAATTTTAGAAGTTTGTATAAACCACGGGTTACAAATATCACAAATAACAAGTTAACTCTGACATTTGAAAGGGTGCATCCAATAGTTCGTTCTTAATATATGGCTGTGCATAAGTAACTCTGGCTGCAATCAGCGGTGGATTGAACAATTGTTTAAAATGCTGAAATCATTCGGCTGGCAATACTCGTATACCTTTAGCACCTTGAAAACTTCTACCTTTATGTATATGCACCAAACTCCAGAAGCTTTTGAATCATTGACACATTTAAATTGATTAATGCTATTTCCAAAAAATTCTTTGCTTTTTAGTTTACAGAGTTTTTTATACTCCCTATTAACTTTTAAATATAGCTTTTCAATGGTGACAGAGTCAGTTTTCCTAAACATATTTAACAAATTAAATAATCTAGTACGCATAGTCGCACAGTTGCTGTCAAACCCTCATTTGTTTATTAATGAAATTTTTATTTGTATTATTTAGTAAGTTATGTTTTCTCGCAAAATCTAAAAGTAGTAGGTTGTTTAAGATTATTCATGGGGATTATGTGTTTGTAATTACACAATCTTTACCCTATCTTCTATTTCTGCCTGAAATACTTTGGTATTTTGGTGCTTCCATTTTAATTTAGGCAAAAACGGTGTAACAGGGGTGGAGGTTGACTGAGAGGTAAGACAACAGGAAACCTGAAAGAAGGAAACCGAGTGGAGCCCAAAGAAACAGGAAAATGAGAAGCAGGAAAGCGGGGGAAAACGCAGCCGAAGAGGAAGAGCAATACTAGCAGGCTGTCATGACGTGAAGTTTTGAAAATTGATAACTGTTAATTTAATAATCAAAATGATTAAAATAGAATTAATTATATAAAAATGTAATTGTATGGCAATTTGTAAATAAATGTTTGAATTTTGTAAATGTTAACTTCCTAATTCCATCTTTAATCCCACAATTTTTATGTAAAAAGCTTTCTTTTGTTTAAATTCTGTAGTAATTTATTGGTAAATGAAATTTAAAATTGATTAAACATTTTTAAAAGATTCATAAGTTTTTTGTTTACCAATTTAATCTGTTTTTTTCTTCTGGGCGCATCAACTTCTCAGGGCATTAGCGCCCCTGAGTTAGTTTTCGTTCTCCAGTCGGTCCGCAAGAGCCGGGATCAGACATATTTTACCTTTGTGGCATCCAAATGAATGCCTTACCTAGCAAGGCATTGAGGAGCTCAAGGTTATTGAATAATAATACCACACATACCCCTCTTTCTTCATCGATCATGTCGACGAGGAGAAGTGTGGATCTCTTGTTGTGCCATCCATTTTTTAAATAAATCTTATTATATATTTGTTAAATAATAATATCGTGCATATTGTAAATTAATGTGACAATATCTGGAACTATTCGTACCTTACAACCATTGCATTTTGATAAATAACGAATTTCATGTATAGTAAACAAGAAACTATCTTGAAGAATCTATGTTACCTATCTTAAAGTGGCTATTTGCTGTAAACTATTTTATTCTAGGTGTGCAGTACTTTTAACAAATATTCCTGCACACCTTCAACTGAACTAATCCTAATCTAAGCCTAATGGGGTAGAAACACAGGCATTATCTTCAGGCTACTGGAATATAATTTTCCAAAATATTAAACAGATAAAAAGGGAGCTTAGTGCAGGAAAAAATTGGATTTTATCTTTAGAAAATAAGCAAGAACGAAATACTACTCAAAGGAAGGAAATGTCAAAAGTAGTGAGAAATTTCTTTAAAGATTTATATGAACTTGGACAAGAGGAAATATCCAGTGAAGTAACATTTATGCAGAATGAAGAGGAGGTACCACTTTTCCTAATATCGGAAGTTTAGTACCAAATCCGTCCATAAGGGACATCAATTATAACCTCGTTCGAGGACTGAACATGTAACGTATACATGTGCAGTACGTGAACATATCGGACCCTGCACGATTCCCCTGCTAATTTTACGTATATGTCAGAACGCGGCTCTAGTACAGTGGATCTTGTGTGGTGTTCTTATAGTTTGTTGAGTATTATTAAAGATTTTGAGGTTGTTAATTTTTCAGATATTTCGGATCATTTTAGCGCTGTGCTCACTCTAAATTTAATAATGTAGATAAAAAAATAAGGAGCGGCTCAAATTTTCAATGTAGTCCAGAATATATTGTTATTGATCGGGATCCAAATAAATTGGTGCACTTTAACATGATATTAGAAAATGAGCCTGCTATTTATTTTAACAGTGAAGAGCCAAATTTATTGTACAATAATTTTAAGTATGCCGTTGTTAATGCCATGTATGAGAGTAATATAATTAAATTCTGCCAACCTAGTAAATATAATATTAAAAGTCAGCCTTGGTTTTCCAAAGAGTGTTTTTTGCTTAAGAGAGAAACGAATAAGCTTTATAGGAAGTTCAAAAAACGTAAAAATTCGTATGATTTAGCCCTTTATCTTGATAGTAAACGTTTATATAAGAGTTGTGTAACTAATGCTAAAAAGTCGTTCTATAAAGGTATTAGAGATATTCTTTGCAATATTAAAAGTCCAACAGAGTTCTGGAAAGTAATAAATAATTTCAGGAAGTCAAAATTTGAGGATTGCCCTATAACAGTGGGTAAATGGGAGTCATTTTATAGATCTTTGCTTCCACCTAGGCTATTGTCGGATTCTTGTTATTTTACTGTTTTAGACCCTGATTTAGATATGGAATTTACATTGGATGAACTTATTGTTAGTATCGATAACTTAAAACACAACAAAGCAGTAGGCTTAGATAACAATCCGAATGAATGCTTTAAATATTTAAGCTCGAAATGGATTCATTATTTATTGCATGTATTTAATACAGTGTGGCTAAATGAATGTCTTCCGCAAGATTGGCTGAAAGTAAAAATGAAATTTTTGTATAAAAAACAAGATAAAATGGACCCTTTTAATTACAGAGGAATTTCACTGTTCAACACAATAACTAAATTATTTACGTCTCTTATCTATAATCGACTAGTTCCCTGGGTGGAAGGTAGAGGCTTGATACCGCAGGAGCAGATGGGATTTCAGAGAGGCAGGGGTTGTAGAGACGCAATTTTTACTCTCGCAGGAGCTGTTAACATAAATCTTAGATTAAAAAGAAGGCGTGTGTTTGGTATCTTTGTAGACCTGAAGCGCGCTTTCGACTCCGTACCACATGAGCGTTTATGGTACAAGTTGAATAGTCTAGGTTTGGGAGGTAGGCTTATGAGGGTGTTAAGATCTATGTACAATGGAGCATCTGCGATTATTTCCCAGAACAATTGTTTTTTTTCGGACATACCCATCACTGAGGGCGTCTTACAAGGTGAGGTTATAAGCCCTCTGTTATTCTCTCTGTATATTTGTGAAATTATTGAATATTTTAAGAGTAAAGGCTCCTCTGGGGTCGGCATTAATGCCCATAGAGACCTCTTAATGATACTTTTTGCTGACGATATAGTGATGCTTTCCGATAGTCAACAGGACGCGCAGTCAAAATTAAATATATTACAAGAATATTGTAAGGCCAATGGCTTGACAGTTAATATAAATAAAACTGAGGTTGTACCATTTCAGAAAGGTTCTAGGTTAGGCAGAATAAAACATTTGTATTATAATAATGAAAAATTGGAATTTGTACAAACTTCTAATTATTTGGGGGTAGGTTTTGCTAGCTCGGCTAAATTTCGAGTGGCATGTAAAAATGCAATCGTTAAATTTAATATTGCCAGTTCTGCAGTTTTAAATTTATTAAAAAAACAGAAGTCTGATTACTGGGGGACTAAAATTTGTCTATTTAACTCTCTAGCAGAAAGTATTCTATTGTATGCTTCAGAGGTGTGGGGTTGTGATTATTTTGAATTGATGGAGAGGGGACAGATAAGATTTCTGAAATCGCTTCTGGCATTGCCTCGCAATACTCCTGATTATTATGTGAGGGTGGAAACTGGCAGGGTTCACTGCAGATTAAAATTATTTAGCAGAATGCTGGACTGGGCAATTAAAATAATGAATATGGCCGATGATTGTTTGCCTAAAATAATTTTCTTTAGACTTGCTGAGTTGGATAAAACTTGTAACCTACCTTTTAACTGGTTTTCGCAATTTCGGTTTTACTTAACTGTAATTGATAGAGTGGATATTCTGAAGAATCTTGCCGGATCCACTTTAACGCAGATGAGAAAGGAAATGATAAAAATCATTCGAAGGTTGGCTGATCAGTAAGGATATAGATGCTGTAATAAATTCTTCATTTAATATGCATTATCGCCATTGCAGTTCTTTGAAATTCGGGGAAGACTACTTATTTATTAAGTGCCATATAAGCAAAATCAGGATAATCGCGCAACTTAGATTATGTAATAAGAAATTTCCTTCCTTGTACCATAATGGCAGACGGTATAGGTTTTACCCCGATAAAGAATGTACAGCATGTCCATTGAATGAAAAAGACAGCGTTTGTCATTTCCTTTTTCATTGTTTGCAGTATAGTGATTTTCGTACCAAATATTTAGCGAAATATATAGATGTTGCAGGAAATTGTTCCGAATTGCTCGCTATGGAAAACTTGTTTTACAATATGGATTATGAAAGGATGCAGAATATATTTTTATTTATAAGTAGCTCTCTGGGTAGGAGATTCTTAATTTTATAATCAAGTTTTTAGTTTTGTTAATCAGTTGTATAATCTTAGTTTCTAGTTTTATTTTCCGTTTGTTTTTTTTTGTTTTTTTTTGTTCAAGCCATTGTGAGCATAATTTTCTGATAAACATACTTTCTGTAAGTCTTTTTCCATATTCTAAATTTATGTAAATTGATATAAGTAAGTTTTCAGTTTGTTTTGATTTATATAGTTTATGTTCATTTCTGTACCAACCAACTCCTTGTATGGGACACTTGTCCAAAAACAAATAAATAAATAAATAAATAATAATATCGGAAGTTAATAATGCTGTGAAGAATTTGAAGAAGGGAAAAACGCCAGGCGAAGATGGAATCGGAAATGAATTAATAAAAGCAGGTGGTGAATATTTGATAGACGTTTTATGTGACTTTTTCAATAGCGTTTTAGTCCATGAAAAAATACCAGTACAATGGAAACATTCTAAGATAGTACTGCTTCATAAGAAAGGAAATAGAAATAAATAGAAAAAAACTATCGACCAATATCTCTCACTTCAGCCTTCTGCAAATTATTTACTAGTATATTAAATAATAGAATAATGAAGAAAATACAGGAAAATTTAACCGTTGATCAAGCAGGTTTCAGGAAAGGTTTCTCTACAATAGACCATTTACACACTGTAAATCAACTAATTCAGAAAGCCAATGAGTACAATCTTAAGCTTTACTTAGGGTTTGTTGATTTCTCTGAAGCCTTTGATTGTTTAAAACATAACAGTATCATTTCTGCGTTAGCTCCAATAGGTGTGGAAAAGAAATATGTTAATATAATAAAGGAACTCTATAAAGAAAATACAGCTTTTATTGAAGGCGATGTCAGAAGTGATCCTTTCCCAATAAAGCGAGGCGTAAGGCAGGGAGACCCACTTTCCCCTACTCTTTTTATAACAGTGCTGGAAAATATTTTTAGAGGATTAGAATGGGACGACATTGGTGTAAATATAAATGGAAAGTATTTAAACAACCTAAAGTTTGCGGATGATGTGGTTCTAGTGGCCACATCCGAAGATCACTTGATCAAAATGTTTCAAGATCTGGAAAGAGTGAGTCGTGATGTTGGACTTAGTTTGAACCATTCGAAAACCAAAGTTTTTACAAATAGTATGGTTAGCCAGATAAAAATACACCATCCCAGTATCGAAGTAGTGGAAGATGTTGTATATCTAGGGCAGACTGTATCTTTCCAAAACAGGCTCACGAAAGAGATTCAGAGGCGCATAGCTCTCACTTGGAGGAAATATTGGTCGCTGAGAAACATAATGCAAGCTAACATAGATGTTAAATGGAAGAGCTTTATATTCAACTGCAATATCCTGCCCGTGTTGACGTATGGATGTCAAACTTGGTCGACCACTAAAGCTATAGAAAAGAAAATAGAAATCTGGCAAAGAAATGTTGAAAGGAACATGCTAAAAATAAAGAGAAGAGATAGGATTAGAAACCAAATTATAAGAGAAATAACTTCAGTGAGAGACGCCGCTCAGTACTGTAAGAAGTTAAAGTGGGATTGGGCTGGACATCTGGCTAGAATGGATACACAAAGATGGACAAGGATGGTCACTTTAGGAGGAAAAAGGAAAAAAGGTAGGCAGCACAAAAGATGGTCAGATGAAATAAAAAAAGAAGAAGGAATCAACTGGATGAGGAAAGCGAAAGATAGAGATTTTTGGAGCAAGAAATGTGAACAAGTGGAGAAATCAGGCAACTCTTAACCCTAGGTACGGCTAGTTACCGGTAAAGGACCACAATCTCCCTTAGGGGAAGGCCTACATATTTTACATTCGAAAGAAAATTAAATATATATATATATCAGTGCAGTTTCGGTTTTATTCAAGTTCAATATGATATAAAAAATTGAAATAATTAAAGAAATTTTAAATTTATTGTAATAAAGTAGAGAAGTTTTAGTTTTTAATGATTTTATTTTATTTTGTTTAAATTGTTCAGTGGATGTTTCTTTTATTTTGTTTAAATTATTTGATAATTATTTGAGATTTAAAGTTTTTCAGTTTTTCATTTTATGTAAAATATGTAAATAAAGCCTTATTATTATTATTATTATTATTATTATTTTATTTTAGGTGTGCAGTAATTTTAACAAATTCCTGTACACCTTCAACTGAACTAATCCTAATCTAAGCCTAATGGGGTTGAAACACAGGCATTATCTTCAGGCTACTGGAATATAATTTTCCAAAATATTAAAACAATATGTTCTTATTTGGATCAAAGGAAATTCTGTACTTCCTTCAATTCGAACTTATCACAGCCCCTACATGCTTCTTCTGGAGTTCCCCACGGATCTATAATTGGACCGGCACTATTTCTTATCTATTTTAATTCAATGTCTACCTTCAGCGAGGTGAAGTTAGCTTTATATGCCGACGATATTGCTATCTACACCTCTTCCTAGAGATTAGATTCAATAGTCAATCGATTAAATAAAGCAGTAGGAAACAGTAGTACTTAAATTTTGGAATAGATGGAAAATAAAAATCAATAATTCCAAAACAGAAACAATTCTTTTTACAAAGCATAGGCCTGTGTGGTATAGGCAAGTTAACATCGGAGGAGTGATCATGTCCTGGGCGAATACTATCTACTATCAGATATCTGGGTGTGTTGCTGGATAGAAATTTGTCTCTTACCTCTCATATAAATGATAGAGTCAATCGAGGCAGTACATATGCTGTTTCCTCCATAGGGCTCCGAAAAGACTCTTCAGCCACTCCTTGCCTATTGCTTGTTGTAGAGTTTCTCTGACCTCGCCGAGATCAGTTCCTGTTAAATGAATGACGTAATACATTTGTAGATCATCTACATTTGAAGGTACTTGAAAGGATTTCCTACAAATTCTGCTAATCTATTTACCGCTATCTATTTACGCTTAACACCGATCACTATGGAATACCATTTTGCAAGATATATGGGTCAGAAAGGAGCGACTCAAGGCACACTCGGAACCTTCGCGGAAGGAACCTTGGCAATTTCCCTCTCAATACCCACTCCGTAATAATTCCGCAGAATCGCATATCTCCACGTTGTATCATAAGCCTTCTCAAGATCGAAGAACACGGCCAGCAGTTCTATCTCAATGTAATCTATCTCAAGGTGGGTCGTTTGATCCAAAGTGGAACGATATTTGCATTATGCAATCAGTGAAGATGCTCAATAACCATGAAATAAATATTATTTTTATTTTTCAATTTAATGTAGTGTTTGTTGGTTTATTGTTAATTTCTCGTACTCCTAGAAAATGGATAACGTAAATATTACACATAAAAATATTACGTAAATATTGGCATAAGATACGCACTTTCGAAACGATTTAATTGTTTACAAATTAATTATTTAGAGATCACCAAATTTGTCAGGATCTAAGGATCGTATTCCTTTATTAGCTCGGACCTTTAGTGAAGCAGCAGATAGTGACGGAGTGTTCAGTGCTATCCAGCATTTTGCAAAATTTGAAATCGGTACAAATTTTGTGGCAAATTAAGAAATGTCCCCCTAATTTGAGTCAATCTGATGTGAGTTTTGTGAATCAATCGCTTACAGTGAAGGACAGTTTAACTACAATACCTTGTTTCAGCCCAATCATGATTGCTACTGTTCACACTGTTATTATGAAAGTAACTTTTTATGCGGGTAATACGAGGATAATTATATCCTAGACACAAAATAGATCTGCAGGCGTCTTTAGCGACTGATCTACTTAGCACTTGAGGTTCCCAGTAAAGTGCTATTTTTGTTTACTACTTAATTGTATCATTAATTAGAATTAAGTATGTTGTTGAAATTCCGAGTTTAAAGAAAAATCAGTTGACCGGATATGCGTTTTTACTGAAAAGTATTTTTCAGTTTTTGCAATTTTTTTTATATAAAAACAACGTCGAATTTCATTAAATTTGGTATACTAACTATAAAATTTGTCAGTTACAATAATTTGGTACCTATTTTGTGTAAGAGAAAGTTGTGTGAATGTTTCACAGCAGATTTTTACTATTTTTTTATTCTCATGTCTTCAGAATCTCTGGACGATTTGTGAATGTTTAAATTTAAAAGCTTTGTTGGTTTTGCAAATAGAGGGCGGTCCTCACAAGCCGCTCAGTTATATACTATAATCCCTACCACCTTGTGTGGAGGGCCCTATAGCTACTTAGTGGAAGTACTAATGAAAACCAAAACAAAAGATTCTTTCTATAGAAGTACACCCCACGAAACATTACACACACACACACACACACACACACACACACACACACACACACACACACACTTTAAGTACATCTTTAAGGTACATTTTCATTCAAATGGATAGTGGGGGAAGTGTTGACAATTAAACGAGGTTATATGAACAAATTGAACTAGCGTGTTAGTAATTTATAAAGTACTACTGACTAGTTAACATGCTGGTGGTTACTAACGTATGTCTTATCTATTTTATTTGGTTTTCAGTAGTTTATGTTTCCATAAAAATATTAAGTTCCCTATGGACAGTGACAAGGATATACATACTTCCTATTTTTAAAGAACCAATACATTTTAAACAATATGGCCAATGGGCAGGTAAATATAATTTTAAATTGAATTATTTTTTTATTTATTTATTAAATAAATTTGAAATTCTAACAATGCTTGTAATATGTATTAATATTATGTGAATGGTTATGCCATATATTCTACTTAAATGGTACTTTAGAGAAAAATGTAACGCTGCTGTTCACTAGGAACCGTTCAAAAACTCTATTTTCCTGGGATGAAAATATATCAAAATATATAGGTGATCCATCTGTATGAAGATAATATACGTAGTTTAAAGGGAATCGTTGGGGAGGAAATCGTGAAATACTTGCGACAGTGAAGTCGTACTTTCGGTTGATGGTTAAAACACACCCTCACACATACACATACAGTATATATAAGTTACATTGGAAAGACCTCACGTGTTGGTCTAGTGGCTAGCCCACTTGCCTCTGGTGCGAGAATTCAGGGTTCGATTGGCGTGATGGCAAAAGTCGGAGTTGACCCAGCATCGTGAAAAAAAAATTGGGCAGCTACAGTTGGTTGCGCCCTATGTAGCGAAGGCCGAAATTAAACGGCGAGAGAACTGCGGCATGCTTACCACACGCTTCCCCATACAAATCGCCGTCTGGCAAGCCTTGGCTCTCCATGGGCTATTGCGCCATAGGGTTTTATTTATATTGAAATATAGTTCATCTAAATATTATGTACATGTCACCAGCTATTTATTCTTATTTTAGCTTTTTATGATTTCCTTCTAATGAGAGAAAGAGAAATAAAATTCATTTCTTATTTTAATTCTGTAGAGTGGAACATCTCTCTTATACAAGTGTAATTGTAAAATTTGTATGTTTAAACAATAAACAGTCCATTTGTCACCCAGTTCCTATGAACCACATCTTATTACCATGCGTTGATGCAATTAAATATCTAGGTCTCTACATGACAAACGCCTAACATGGAACCCACATACAAGACTGAAACGAAACAAAGTACAAAAACTTCACAGCCTACTCAAGCGACTACTAGACAGACGCTCAAAACTAACTTTAAATAACAAATTACTTATCTACACTCTCCTGTTAAAACCAATTTGGACTTAAGGACTCGAGTTATGGGGCTCAACCAAGCGTTTCAACATCCACCGTCTCCAAACCCTACAATCCAAAATACTCCGTTGTATAACCAATGTTCCGTTTTACGTTTCTAACCTGACAATACATTCCGATCTTCAGATTCCATTTATAAGTGACCTGGTCCAAATACGTTACCGCAAATTTCACACCCGTCTCGCACATCATCACAATCCATTGATTCACCAACTTTCCTCAGCAGCCATTCCAGATAACCCTCCTCGGCAACTGAGGCGGCAGTGGCCTCGTGATCTCTTATAAGTGCACAGCGAAATAATGTGGATGGTCAGCACTGGGTGGTTTCTCCATTCCAATTATTCTAAGTCATCTCATATACTTGTTGCTGGTTATGCAAGCGTACCAGCAGTTGTAAATTTTCAAATGAATGAAAAAAATAAAAAAATGCCGTTTAATTATTAAATTATAAATAATTGGCGCAGTCGCTAGGACGTCTAAGTGCAAAGTTTCGAGATGACATCAATTCATCCATTTCAGCAGTAACTGACCACCAAAAAACTTCGTGCTTTAGCAGTAACTGACCACCAAATAACTCTACACATTACATCCAGTAGTAACTTTAGAAGAGGAAAGTTCAACGTTACTGTTTCCTCCTCACTAGAAGCCTCCCAGGAATTCCAGCTAATAATGGTATATTAATATTATGTAGCTGGTAAAGCCATACATTATACTGCTATAAATAAGAACATATATAAAACTTTAAAGGGAAGCATAACGCCACTGTTGCCCAAGATCCCACAACAAATAAATTTACCCGCGTAAATGTTTCAAATAAAAGTGATAGGCATTTATGTTTGTAGATAGTATATTATGAAATTTAAAGAAAATCGTTGGAAAGCCGTTTTGAGATAATCAGGAAAAACTGTTCAGTAAATTTGCACTTTTGGTTGATGAATTTTAAGCAAAATTTTCGCGTCTGATGCAATGGTAAATACCAAATAGAAATACGAAGTTTGTGATTTCTTTTGAGATATTCTCAAATCTTACCGCATAAACACATGTTTCTGATCATTCGCTGAATCTTTTTATTTTTCTAGTATTTAGGGTGTTACACTTAGTTACTCTATAAGTGGCAAATTTTGCGGCAATTCAGTGGAGAAGGGGGACCAGGAAATAATAATGGACATGAGGATTTAATAATTAAAAAAAAAAACCCTCAAAGAAACATAAATGAATTAACGAAAATTAATATTACAAAAAAGAAGCAATAATAAGGAAGGAGAATTACGAAAGTAACAATAATTGACGAAAAAAATATTTAATTTAAGAGAAAAAAAAAATTAATGGCTGCTAGGTGGTGAATCGAACCTACAAAGCACTAATTATTCGTCCAGTATGCTAACCTAGCCTATTATATGCTATCAATATGCTAACCTAGTCACCTGGCTGTCACCTTGGCTTCATATACCTACCGTCACCTGTTTGAATGAACCAAATGAAACAAATAGGAAAAAGTAAAGAAAACTCACATTGCTTATAACTCACTGTTAGTGCATTTAATTACATAATTTTTTTCTTATTTACATTTGTTAGAAAACACAAAGCAAAGAAAATGAGATAACCTTCAATGAATTTCTATTACACCATAACTTATTAAACTATAAAGCAGAAAAAGATCAATTGAAATAACAGATAAGTAAATAATTATAAAATGAATCCAAAATTCATTTTAAATAAATCTTCTTTTAAAAAACCAAAATGAACTACAATAAATGATAAATAAAATAAAATCAGTTTTGTACAATAAAATTCTTGATTTAGTACTCGTGTAATAAGGATATAAAAAACTGTTCTTCAATTTAATAGATAAAAAAAAAAGAAAAGAAATTAATAATTGATGTTTGAACGGGCAAAAATTAATAAAATTCGGGAATTTTTAACCCAAGGTAGTTGGAGGTAAGTTAGTAGTTTTGGTTAGATCGATTTATAATCTGTTCGGCCATAGAAATTAATTTCTCGGTGATCATAGAAGTTAGTGTTTTGAGAACACATATACACACAGGCATCTCTGAAAAAGTAGCTTTTAGAAATTTGTGTGTGTGAAGTCAGCATAATTCAAAATTGGAAAATCGCGGATAGTTCAAACTCGATATTTAGTTCTTCAAGTGCTACTGTGGGACCTGGGCAATAAGGTTTTGAACAAAATCAATCAACCGTAACTAATACTTTACTCAATGGTTTTTTTTTTTTTTCAGTTTTTTTGCGAGTTACTCGAAAATGGCTAAAACGTTTCTCTTTAAACTTAATATATCAACTACACTTTTAATTGGTATTAGCAATTTCATTTTAACTTAAATGTAATTGATAGAGTAGATATTCTGATGAATCTTGCTGGATCCACTTTGACGCAGATGAGAAAGGAAATGATAAAATCATTCGAAGGTTGGCTGATCAGTAACGATATAGATGCTGTATTAAATTCTACATTTAATATGCATCATCGTCATTGTAGCTCTTGGAAATTCGGGGAAGACTACACTTACTTATTAAGTGCCATATTAGCAAAATCAGGATAATCGCACAACTTAGGTTATGTAATAAAAAATGGCCTTCCCTGTGCCATAATGACAGGCGATATAGGTTTTGTCCCGATAAAGAATGTACAGTATGTGCATTGAATGAAAAAGACAGCATTTGTCATTTCCAGTTTTCATTGTTTGCGGTACAGTGATTTTCGTACCAAATATTTAGCAAAATATATAGATGTTGCAGGAAATCGCTCCGAATTGCTCGCTATGGAAAACTTGTTTTACAATGTGGATTATGAAAAGATGCACGATATATTTTTATGTATAAGTAGCTCTCTGGATAGATGGGCCTTAATTTTATAATCAAGTCTTTATTTTGTTAATCAGTTTTATAATCTTAGTTTTTAGTTTTATTTACCCTTTATTTTTTTTTTTTGTTCGAAACATTGTGAGCATTAGAAACCAATTTTCTAGTAAATATTCTTTCTGTGTGTCATAAAAAATATTTTTTATATTCGAAATTTATGTAAATTGATATAGATAAATTTGCAGTTCGTTTTTATTTGTATAATTTATGTTCGAATTTATGTACCAACCAGCTCTTTGTATGGGTCACTTGTCCAAAAACATAAATAAATAAATAATAATATATCAACTACACATATAATGAGCAACAACTTTTATTTGAAATATTTTTACGGGCAATCATTTAAGGGGGGACTTCGAGAAGGGGTAGGGTTTATATTATTTACCTCTAAAGTACTACTTTAGTTTATAACACAATTCTATCATCTAAATAATGTTAATTAGAATTAAACATGTTGCCGAAATACCGAGTTTGAAGAAAATGGATGACGGAAATGCATTTTCACTGAATAGTTTCTTTATTCTTCATTTATCTACGTAAATTTCTTCATAAAAACGCCGACAGATTTCATTAAATTTGGTATGCTATGGATATGAAATGTATTTAGGAGTGTTGAGTTTGTAGTGGCTTGAGCGGTGTTGTAAAAGGGCTTGTAAGTATGGCGAAATAGATATTAGTAATAAACAAGAGAGCACCACTGTTTTTAAAAATAGATTTATTCTCTAAGCAAATTTAAATATTATACAATATCACACTATATCTTAATAATTCAGATGTGTATCTAGAATAAATGCAAAGCTCTTATGTTTTATATCTGGCACTGATTTGAATAGGGCGATTCCTGAAGTGTTCTGGCTTTGGAAGCAGAATGCAGACTCTTCTTGTTTGAAGGCAGAGTGCAGACTGTTCTGAAGGAATGCCCTCTTTAGCGGGGGATTTTCTTTTATAAAAGAGTTGGCCTAACGGGTTTTTGTGCCTTTGATTTCCTACTAGCCATGACCTAGATTGTAGTATACCTGACTCTAAATACACTCTCCTTGAAGGGTAAATTCACTATTTAATGTTTAACAAAATTAGATTTTTCAAACTATAAAATATTCTAAACTATTTTTCAAAACTATTATTTTTCTATTTCGTTCTTCCACTACAGATATAAGAGATCTATCACTTTTATTTGAAATTTGTTACGAGAAATTCAATTAAAAAAGTATTGGGGAGGACGAAAGAAAAGTCATTTTATTAGATTTACATTCTACCATAGATATAAAATTGAAGACAAATAAACATTCAGTGAAAATTGTAAGTTTGAGGAATATTATTGGTCGATTACAACTGAGTAAACTGCTGCAAGAGAAAGTCGTGTGAGACATTTTTGTTTACTTTCTCTTACTCTAGTAAGTGTTTATTGTATTTTTGAAGAACCATCAGTTTTAATAATGATCCCTAAGTATTTAACACGATTCACCCTTTTCATCTTCATGTTTTCATTCACAATTTATTAATTCCTCAACACTGTTTCTTGAGAACAGATGTCTACTCTATATATTTATAAAATTTATCTCTAAACCTTCAATTATTATAATCCTTTCTTCAATTTCCTCATCATTGCGCTATGTGTTACTTATCCTGTGCAATAAAAATAGCCTGATCATCTGTAAACTGGAAACAATGCAGATATACATTTTCTGAAATATGCACACCGATGGAACTGTAAATTCTGTTCCAGTCTAGCAAATACTACATCTATATAAATTTTGAAAATCTTAAGCGCTATCTGGCCACACTGGCATAAAATTATTACATGAAATAGAAGGTTGTTTCAGCAGTGATTCTTACATCTCTGTTCACATATTAGAATTAGTTGTATGTATCAGAATTATATCAAGGATTTACAATATAAAATTAAAAATCAAAATTGTTGAGCACACATTATTATTATTTAATTTAAGGCGCGTCAACATCTATGGTTATTGGCGCTCTGAGCCTACTCAATGCACTGCCGGCCACCGGACAGTGTTCTCACGTTACAGACAACACTGTCCATCATCGCAGTGAACTGTAGAGAATGGCTTCTAGAAGAAAAAATTAAGGATAGCCTGTGCTTGTCACAGCTGTCTGTGACCTCCGCGTGGGAGTCCAGTACGTTAACCACTTAGCTATCTCCCTCCCTTACTATTATTATCTGGCAACCCTAATAATAATAACAATAATAATATTTTCTTAACAATTTTTATTTTGTATATCTCGATAGACACTTTTTTAACTAATTCAAGTATGTGAGCAAATATAAGGTCAAGCAATGTAGAAATCAGCCTTCAAATAATGTTGTCAATCTGCTTGTGTTACTTCTCTATTTGTTTGATCAAGCATTATACAATTCAATGTCTTTATTGGAAAAACAATATACAATAATACAACAAACAATCGTACAAATTATAATAGACTTACTCAACAGAGTAAGACAGAACGTCTGAGGAGTCACTCACAAGATTGTATGTACCACCAAACCTACTTAAACAAATAAACAGTTAATAATTATGGAAAAAAGGCTTCTTTTCTTATCTTTCTTTTAATTTATTATTATAAGAATTATCATGATTTTTATTTTTTTTTTTTGTACACAATACGAAGTATAAAATAAGGACACAAAAGTAGGAAACAAAAAGTAATCAAAAATTCAAGTAAAAAAAATCAGAAACAAGGGAGAGAGAGATCCATTGGTGGAATATGTAAACTTACAAAAAAGACAAGAGAGACAACAAATTGCTTGCAATTACCAAAACAATATTAATAATTAAACTCTAAAATCCAGCTCGTATCTGTATTTCCATGCCTGCTTTGCAAAACTAACTAATTTAGGCCAATCATTTCCATTCAAACATTAATCCACATCAAACATTAATTTACATACAATGATTATCGTAAATAAAAATTCTATATATTCTGATTTGCATGTTATTTAAAATTAAATATTAACCAAATAAATATAAAATATAAACATAAACCAAAAAAATATAAGAAAAATCTTGGAGACTATCTGAAGGTTAAATTATTTTCTGTACACGCGTCAATCGATTCTTATTAGAAAAAATATTATTATTATCACACTACAGATGTGAAATAAAAATACATAGCTATTACCTACACGCGACACGGCCATCCACATAATTTGAAAATGGTCTAAAAACTTTTTAAATAAATTAATTATTTTGGCCTCTAAATCACAAAAATCGTTTTGGTAAAATAAAATAAAAAAAATCTTGTGTGAAACACTCACACAACTTCCCCTTACTGCAATTTATAAGATTTTTATTAGTTAGTTTACCGAAATTCATCAATATTTTTATGGAGAAAATCGCGAAAACTGAAAAAAAAGAAATTTTCACTAAAAACGTACCTCCGTTTTACTAATTTGTTTTTCAAATTTAGAAGTTTTGGCAATTTATTTAGTTACAATATTTCTAATTATCATCTAAGTCGTGAACATACATATCATCTAATCGTGAATTGCATTATCCTTTTAGAAGAAAACATCGCCTAAATCCTCCCCCAAAAATCCCCCTTAAATGACTTTTAAACAGTTGTAGCTCTTTATGTGTGAGTTAAAACTATAAGTTTAAAGAAAATCGTTGGAAAATAGTTTCAGGGAAATAGCAGAAAATTGAAAAATACTTTTCAGTAAAAATGCACATCCGATTTTCTTCAAACTCGGAATTTCAACAACAACATAAATTCTAATACGTTTAATTGTCTAATATGTTTAATTCTAATACGAGTTTTAATTTCAAGTTGAAAGTTCCACAATTTTTCGTTTTTCGTGAAATGTATGTTCACACACACACACACACACACACACACACACACTTTTTTTGAAACTACGTATTCGGACTTAGGGGACCTCAAAACTTGTATTACAGTTGAAAACTGGGTATCAAAAAATTTGACACAAAGACTAGGAGTAAGAAAAAGTAAAAATTAAACATAAGAGAAGTAATAATCACCAGCGATTGTACACATTTTTTTCAATTTCTTCTTTAACGAAATATTAGTAATTTATCATTTCATTACAATTAAGAAAATTTAAAATCACTTGAATCCATTC
>JAAEAF010001001.1:228122-308204 GCA_011037195.1 Triatoma infestans | reverse complement strand
ACTATTTCGGACCTAATGCAAAGCGCCCTTAACATGTGTATTGTTGGACACAGGATAAGGGTCTTTCTATTAATCCTATTAAGACCCAGGCAATTCTATTTACTCATAGAAGGAAGATAGTAGGTTTTACACCTCCTAGGTTGTTAGGTACTTCCATACAGGTTAGCAAATCAGTGAAGTTCCTTGGAGTAGTTCTCGACAGTAAATTGAACTGGTTGGAACATGTTAAGACACAACATCAAAAGGCGATAATCTCCTTTTGGCAATGTCGAAGAGTTGTAGGTAAGAACTGGGGAATCACTCCCAAGATGATGTTCTGGATTTATTGTATGGTCATTAAACCTAGATTGGTATATGCGGCGTTGGTGTGGTGGCGTCGCATTGAAACACGATCTGCTAGGCAGCTGTTGGAAGAAGTCCAACGCTTGGCTTGTCTGGCGGTGACTGGAGCGTTTCGGACGACACCGACCGCATCTATGGAGACTTTGTTAGGGATTCCACCTCTTTTTGTGGAGGTGAAAAACCAGGCAATGAAAGCCTGTTATAGAATTAAACAGGCAGGTTTTTGGCAGGGTAAGCGATATGGTCATTCTACCATTTATCGTGAGATGCTTTTAAGGATTCCCATTACAGTTTTCCCTTCTGATAGGAATTTGAAGAATTTGTCTTTGGTCATTCCTACAGGGTTAGGTTGCCTTATAGGGAAGATTGGTTAACCCTGGGTCCGTCTGGTGTGATTCCTGAGAATTATCTCCGATGCTACACGGACGGTTCCAGGATGGATGGTAGGTCTGGGGCTGCCGTCTATTTTGAGACGGGAGATCATTTGGTAGCGCCTCTTGGTGAGTGGGCCACGTTTTCCAGGCTGAGGTTTATGCAATTCTTTGCTGTATTTTGGATGAGAGGGTGCGTAACACTAATTTAAAAGGTGTTTGTATCTGCTCGGACAGCCAGGCTGCGTTGAAGGCGCTTAATTCATGTGTCTTCACTTCCAGATTGGTGTTGGAATGTTCTAGAAGACTGGAAGATCTTTCTTCATTAAAGGATGTGCTTCTGGTCTGGGTTCCAGGTCATATGGGAATTTTTGGCAATGAGGAGGTGGATAGGTTTGCCAAATTAGGTGCCTCTCTCCCTTTCATTGGTCCAGAGCCTGCTGTTGGTGTGTCTTCTGGCACATGTTTGTCGGGCTTTCAGACGTGGATGACCTCACAGCACTCATCCTTATGGATGAGTGCAGTGGGTTGTCGGCAGTCTAAAATGCTCATTGGGGGCCCGGACGGAGCTTTGAGTAGTGGGGTCCGATGTCTTTCACGGACCTCCCTCAGGTATTTGGTTGGATTCCTCACTGGGCATTGTGGTTTAAGGAGACATCTCTATATAATGGGACTTGTGCCTGACCCTTTTTGTAGAGTTTGTGAAACTGAGGAGGAAACACCCATGCATTTGATGACGAATTGTTTGGGTTGTGAGGAGATTAGGTTTAGAACCTTCGGCCGGAATAGGATGTCGGTAGAGGATCTTAAGCTGTGTCCTTTTAAGGTTTTGGTCCGATTTGTTCGGTCTGTTGTGAAACTTAGATGGTTAAAACCTGGGCCTGGATTTTCATTCTAGTCCCAGTGGTAGGTATCCTTTAGGGGCAGCTATATGGGCCCGAGGGGGCTTTGGATAGCGTAGGGTTTACTTCCCTCCCCTTTTGGGAATAATAATAATTGTATATGGGTACAATAAAGATTTGGAGGTCAGATTAACAGGAAAATATAAACAATAACTTTGTAATATGATATTTGGTGGACAGAAGCTTAGTATTATATTAGGAGGGAAATAGGTAAATTAAGAAACTACTTTATATTGTAACATATTTTTTTAGAATCTATAGCACTTATAAATTACACTTACACAAAGGCCAAAATCGTTCTGGGAAGGTGTAAACGACATTATGGAATGGGAATTTGACCCCCAGGATGATACTGTGAATCTATACCATTGAGGTTAGACGAACATGGGGCAATGATTTGGTGGACAAAAATCTTGAAGCTTGAAGGGATTAGGGGATTTAGTAGTGTTCAAAGGCTTGTGTGCCTGAGCACAAAGATGCCATAAAAACCATTCCCAGTGGAGGTTATTTTCAATCTTTCTCCACTCCAGATTTATATCCAAGGCGTAATAGAGCAGTAGCAGTTAGATTATTTGAGGGACAAGCTCCCATATCAAAAACTATGCGAGTATTTAGAGGCGGGCACATTTTTGTCAACTTCACAATACAACTTTGACAAGACCTTCAATGTTCTCATACAGGTCAGAGTGGCTTGGGGGCATGGGCTGTCAATATTAGGCAATTCTATGAAATATACTGACGGCTTCTGGTTGGAAAATGGGATGGGAGTCATCATGTGGCTGATCCGTTGTATGAGATCTCGGTAACCCTATAAGCTAGCCGTAGCATCTTTCAGGCAACCTAGTCGCAATAACTATCTATTTTTGATAGATCGTGTAGGAAGCCTTTCCAGCACTATTTTAACTCGGGAGCCACTGACTCTTGGAGGGGTGGGTCTGGGCTGGGATTGCCAACCCCGGCACCTGTATGAATGTGAGAATGATTGCTGTGTAAATATTGTACAGAATTTTAGCTGAGCATTAAAGGAGTGGGAGGAATATCCAGTATTCCAAGCCACCTGTATAAGTAGATTACTTGTATATATTAGAATGGTATATTTATGGGAATAAAATAGTATTATGGAAATGGTAGTAGTTTTGATGTGATTTAGTAGGAGTATATTAGACATCGTTGTTCGCAATGTGTTGTAAATAGTTGAACATCGAAATGGACATTGAAAGAGTAAATAGAGTAATTTCCATATGCAGAATGTAGCTCCAAACGTAGTAGTTTTAGGCAGAAAAAGTGTATGGCTAAAGACCAGAGCAGTCTACGCCATAAAATCTAATAATAATAATAATAATAAATAAAAAATAACTACCTATGCCAGTGAGTTAGACGATTGGTACATAACTCCAGAGTCGTCATCTTCTCAGACAGCCAAATTGCTTTATAAGTCACCAGCTTGTATCAGGTTGTCAATTTAAAACTGATGTGAAACTGATTGGGTAACCACATGGAAATTAGTAGCCTAAACAAGGTTTTTATAGTCGGAATACGCGGGTATTCAGGGTATAAGGGCAAACTTGCGACCCTTATTCCATGGGAACTCTTATTGGACCTGAACCATACGATAGCATTGCAAAATGCCTAATGAATGTAGCCATCAGACCACAATGGGTGCACAATAATCTACAAGAATGGTGGGCGAAAACTTCAGGTCAGAGGCAGGCAAAAAATGCTATTAATTATATTAATTCGCCTAGGCTTACTGCAGAGCTACTCCCAGAAGTCCGTGCGACAATATTAATTGCGTTTTTACATATCAGTAAAAATATTCAATTATTTATTTATTTTTTTTTTTTTTTGGAAGACATTCCCAAGATAAATTGTAATAAATAGTATTTATCCAAATTATTACATATATGCATAAGGTGATAAATTTTGCGAACCTAAAAGTTGTGGAACAGTAGCAGCAATAGCAGCCACTTACACAAACTAAGTAAATTACTAACTGAGTTTAACATCTGTGCTTTAACAAGCTTAATAATAAAGCACAATTAACACTTACTTTTAGTAGATTAGGTAAGGCTTTCATATAACTTTACCGAAAATCGTTTCAATTTAATTATGTATGATCTTCCTAAATAGTAAATTGAGCTAGTAAATTAGTGTATTCAAATATTAAAAATTTTATACACATTTAGAGTTTGAAAAACACATCTTTTTATATCTGTTTCTCAAATAGATTTTTTTAAAATTTATTTAATTATTAATTATCTTTTACCACCAGACAAATATTAAAAAAAAGAAAAAGAAAGAATTATTTGAAGGTTGTTTACCTTAATATTGAAAAAAAGTCGTGCTTCTTCTAATACCGTTGTAAAAACAGTATTGAGAGTTCCCTCGTGTCACGATATACTAATCTGCTAACGTCACTGTGTTTTTATTTATTCTAAACACTTTAAAATGTAATTTTTATTTTTATTTATTTATCTATTTATTTTTTTTCTCGATTTATCTTACAACTTTAAGGACCAACAAAATTCTTAAGATGTAAGACAATCAGGTGTAAATGTATTTATGTTCGATGGCTATGTATGTAAACTGCTGTCTGCTTATAGAATTCAAGGCAGTGGCGGCTCCTGACTTGGATATGTGGGGGTTCAACAATTTTTTTTAAATACATTAACTATCATTATTAGTAGTTTGGCTAGATAGAAATCATGAAGTAAGCCAGGAGCCAGGTAAAAACTTGCCTTCCTCCCCTTACAATTAAATATGTTAAATTAACAATAAATCTGTCACTGTGCACCCAGAGAAAAACTGCGAAAAAAAGAGTTGTACCGTTTGAGTTCGACTTAAGTACCAATACCAACATCAAATTTTTATAAATATAAAAATAATATATAAAAATCCACACATTGGCACAGGCACATCACATCACAAAAAATCTGGTGTGAAACACTCACACAAGTTCTCAAAATTATAATTGACAAATTTTATAGTTAGTGTACCAACTTTAATGGAACCGTCGAAAACTGAAAAAACTTCTGTAAAAGCGCCCTTCCGGTTTACTATTTTCTTGAAACTCAGAATTTTGCCCATCTATTTATTTCTAATTAATTTTGTTTGGATGATAGAATTGTATAATCAACTATGAGAATACTTTAGAGAAAAATATAACCCCACCCCTTCCCTAAAAGTGCCCTTAAATGAATTTTACCAGACAAATGTTTTAAATAAAAGTTATACATCTTTGTATGTTTAGTTTATATAAGAAGTTTCAAGAAAATCGTCGGAGCAATTTTTGAGAAAATCTCGAAAAAGTGAAAAAACATTTAGTAAAGTGGTAAAGTAAACGCACTTCCGGTTATCCGATTTTTCAAACTCGGAATTTCAACAACATGTTTAATTGTAATTAACATTGTTTAAATGCAGAATTGTCTAATAAACTGAAATAGCACTTTAGCTGAAAACCTAACCCCACCCCCTCGCCCATAAGTGTCCTTAAATGAATTTTCCCAGAGAAATGTTTCAAATAAAAGTTGTAGCTCTTTGTATATGTAGTTGATATACCAAGTTTGAAGAAAATCGTCGGAGCCGTTTTCGAGAAAATGGCAAAAAAGTAAAAAAAAAAAACTAGGAAAGTGGTACTTCCGGTTGAGGAATTTTGACAGATAACTTAGGGTCAGATCCCATGCTGATACCTAAACGGAATATCAAGTTTCAACTTTCTACGGTTTTTCGTTTTTGAGCTATGCTCTTCACATACATACACACACACACACACACACACACACACATCAACACAATACATTTGCTAAAAACAACTTTTTTAACTTCGGGTAAGATCGGGTAAGTTTGTTCGTAAGATCGTAAGTAATGTTCATCGCGCAAGAATCCCCCACTCTTATTTTAAAAAGTAATAAGGAATATACACTTTTCTATACTAACACAAAGAATTTTTTTATATATACATATATATATATTAAATTCTCCAGCGCGATGCCGAACTGTGAACCGCCAACTTCCTATATTTTATACATCGCCTGATATGTGCAGGAATTATACCTACAACCGTACAAAAATGCACAATACATTAAACAACACATTAGACTGAGCTTCTATATTGATATACGTTCCTATTCTTTTATGTCTGATTTTCCTCGGATTTGACAAACAAATTATTTTCACATCATTCATTATTTTACATGGACTTGATTAAAAAAATTTGATATCAGGCAATATATACTATTTTTACTGTGACCTAGGTTTGAAACTAATATAAATAAAAATGAAAATATTTTTTGAAATTGAAATATGAAATAAAAATAAAAGAAAGTAATAAACATATGATAATTTGTTACTTTTTATTTTATTTTTTCAAATAGCTGGGGGGTTCAGTCGCGCAATCGCGAATACCAGTAGCCGCCACTGATTCAAGGATACATTATTGCCATTTATCCCCTGCAAAGTAATAATTAAGTTTTAGACGACTAATTGTTAACAGTTGATTAATTTAGAGATTAATCCTTTAACAGTAAATAATTTATAAAATAGTGGTACTGTTTGGCTAAGAACTCTTACTAATAACTAACTTGCGGTAAATGTTAATGGAACTTTAATATTATTTGAAATAATAGTTTTTTATTTGGGCAATATTACTGTCTCTTACTTGTAGTAAGAGGAAGTATTATAACCGTGTCAAATTTTCGATATCGACTTATCACCGGAAATACACGTTTTCGGGTCCCCTGAGTTCAAAAAATGTAGTTTTTAGAAAATGGTTTGTGTGTGTATGTGAACAGCATATCTCAAACACGAAAAATACTAGAAACTTCAATCTTGATATTCTGTTTAGGTATCACCATGGGATCCGACAGTAGGTTATCTGTCAAAATTCCTCAACCAGAAGTTCCATTACTGTTTTTATACTTTTTTGCCATTTTCTCAAAAATGACTCCAACGATTTCCTTGAAATTTAGTAAATCAAGTACACATACAAAGAGCTACAACTTTTATTTGAAACATTTCTCTGGGAAACTGGATTTATGGGTACTTTTGTGGGAGGGGTGGAGTTAGGTTTTCCTCTAAAGTACTATTTTAGTTTTTATACAATTCTATCATCTTAATAATAATAATAATAATAATAATAATATCTAATAAATTATATAATAATAATAATAATAATAATAATAAAATAATAATAATAATAATAATAATAATAATAATATACTCATATAATAATAATAATAATAATAATAATAATACTAATAATAATAATAATAATAATAATAATAATAATATAATAATTATATAATAATAATAATAATAATAATAATAATAAGAATACAATAATAATAATAATAATAATCTAATAATAATAATAATAAAATCATAATACTAATAATAATAATAAATAATAAAGAATAATAATAATTAATAATACTAATAATAATAATAATAAAATAATAATAATAATAATAATAATAATAATAATAATTAGAATTAAATGTATTGTTGAAATTCGGATTTTGAAGAAAACTGATGACCGGAAGTGCGTTTTTATTGAACAGTATTTTTCAGTCTTTTTCCTATTTTCACTAAAACGGCTCCAACTATTTTCTTTATGTATGTCAGATATACATATAAAAAGCTACAACTTTTATTTGAAACATTTCTTCTGGTAAAGTCATTTAAGGAGGCTTTTGGGAGCTGAGTGGTGTTATGTTTTTTCCCTAAAGTGCTTATCATATTTGATTATACAATTCTACCATCCAAAGAAAATTAATTAAGAAATAAATAGATGGCCAAAATTCCGAGTTTTCGATGGAAAAAATTAGTATACCGGAAGTACGTTTTTAAACTGAACAGTTTTTTTTTGTTTTTGCAATTTTCTCTATAAAAATACTGACGAATTTCATTAAATTTGGTATACTAACTAAAAAAAAATTTCACGTTTCCTAAATTGAAAATGTCTGTTCGAAAAGGATTAGTTTTTCAGCCGCTAAGAAAATTAATTAAGAAATAAATAGATGGCCAAAATTCCGAGTTTTCGATGGAAAAAATTAGTATACCGGAAGTACGTTTTTAAACTGAACAGTTTTTTTTTGTTTTTGCAATTTTCTCTATAAAAATACTGACGAATTTCATTAAATTTGGTATACTAACTAAAAAAAAATTTCACGTTTCCTAAATTGAAAATGTCTGTTCGAAAAGGATTAGTTTTTCAGCCGCTAGTGTTCGATATCCTTTACAATCTTGTTCCTACTGAATAGTATCTCCATGCGCAAATCTTCGAATCTTTTTCTTTGGCTAGAGGTTAGCATGTACCTTGTTTTATTTACATTGATAACTTAGAAAAGAAGATTTACGATCATAATCATTATCATTATTATTGTTATTATTATTTTTACTATACTTATTTTGATTGTTTAATACTTTGTTCTGTAGTTCTATATTTTCCACCAAAATTTGACGCAATAGAGTTTTCTATTAATAAAATAGAATAGTGTTTTAATGACAAATATAATTACAAAAATTACAATGATAGAAATAAATTTACACTTATAAGGCAATGAACATCTGTCCGTCTGCCAAGTTAGCCAAGTAATAAATTAAAATTTCCTTTTTACATTATTAAAACAAAAACCATAAACTAAACAAATTATATATCAAGAATGTGCATATAATAGAAGCATGCCAAAAGTGAAAGAAAATATAAAATGAAACACATTGTAAACAGAAGTTTAAATGCAAACATTTAATGACATATAATCAATCTACTCATTTTCAATTAAAAATTTTCTGTAAACAGCCGCTCTGCTAACGAATTGATATAGGTCGCACCAATTTTGGCCGCTCAAAATGCCGTCCACTTCCTCCTTCGTAAACCGCGCCTTCCCCAACCATCTTACTCTATATTCACTTAAAATGGGACATTCACCTATGAAGTGGTACCCATCTTCTATCACCCGCCAATTGCATAGGATACACAGACCGGCCCCCGCGCCAAAAGGTTTATAGTTTAAGTCCAACAATTGACATCTCGCCCGAAACAACACTGTCATAAAGTGAAGCTTATTATTATCCGATAAATATGTCTGATAATATTCATTAGGCAATAGTTTGCTATACAGAGAGTGGTGCTGCGATCGCGATGCCACTAGTATTTATTCCAATTTTAGCAGTAGTCAGCTCTTTATCAAAATGTCTTTTTAAAAACACTAACTGTGACTAGGTATTTATTTATAAAAGTTTACCACCTCAATTGCTGTTCCTTCCCAGGTCCAGAGTGTTCCCATCGGGCCAACTTACCCCCATTTTGGAACACCATAATTTTTGATTTGTTTAAATTAATTTTCAAATTCCAAATCGCTGAATATTCGCAAAGTTTATTTAATCATTCTCTGAAGCACATCGGGGTTTGAACTGAGGAGTACAACAATGTCATCCGCGTACAAAAGGCATGTGACATTAATTTCTTCTATGTTAATCCCTCCACCAATATATTCCGGCAGGTCATTAACTATAGAGAGAACAGGAGGGTGGGGAGAGGAGGCATCCTTGTTTTTAGACCAAGCACAGTTTTAAAACTTCGCGTTATACCTTCGTAAAAAAAACGAAGACCCAGACGGCTGACTGAGTGTCTTCGTAAAGTCCCTCCAATATATTGATAAATTTCGCAGAAACTCCCAAGCAGTGTAAATTATAAAAAAAAAGTTTTCTATTATGCACTAAATGTAATTAATTACATTGAGGCTGAGATATATATGTGTATGTGTATCATACTGTAATGGTTGTAGGAGGAGATGTTGGTTGTGGATGTTGATTAATAAATTATTTGAATCGTTGAGTGCCAGGATCTCAAGGTTCGATATTTGCCATTAAAAAGGCAGATTCGCCAATACAGTCTTCTGACAAACCGCCATCGCCATGCAAACATTGTTCCGGCGTCCATTGGAACTCGGAATGCACACAAAAATTTCAAGTCGTGAAAAATAAAAGAAGGCGAGTTTCTATTTCTAAACCACCTTCGCCTTGTAAATTTTGTCAAGGCAACCACTGGAACCGCGACTGCAACTACAAAAATAATAATTTTAATAATAATAAACAAGCGCGCACTAATTTTGGCAAAAAGCCACAATTTAAGCCAGACCATCGTACCTTCAGGCAAAGTAGGCCCTATTTCAAAAAACAAATGCCCAACAATAATAATAATAGTAATTATAACAGCAATAATAATAATAATAACAAATTTAATACTGGCAATACGTCGAATAGATGGGTTCCGCCAACATGCCAGATATGTGAAAAACGAGGGCATACTGCAAAGGCATGCTGGTTCAATAATGCAAAAAACGATTAGGCGCTCAGCCGTTTTCACAAACGGCTACCACGGTCTTGATCCCGGCACTCAACGATTCAAATAATTTATTAATCAACATCCACAACCAACTTCTCCTCCTACAACCATTACAATACGGATATTGTATATGAAATAAATGGAGCAGAACATTTATGGAGCATGTATGTATGAATTAAACACCCTGGCATGAAGGTTACTTTCGGACAGGAGGAGAAAAATTTCGTGTGACCCGTTCACACGACTTTCTCTTACGCTAATTAATACAATTTAATCAAAAAATTATTCTTAAAAATTGCAACGTTACAATCTTTAGTTGGGCTGGTAATAAAAATGGTGAGGGGGATTTTACTTGTATACCTGAGCTTATAGGGAAGCGCTCTATGTCAAAACTAACAAAGCTTATGCAAATTTAAATTTTTCAAATTTTGATTTAATTTTATAAAAAATTGTATTTCCGGTTAAATGATTTTCATTAAAAATTTGGAATTCTATCAATGCTTCTAATAATGTATATTAATAATTTGTGGATAGTAAAACCATATATTATACGCAATTGGTACAAAAATGTTACTATAGCAACTGTCATATAAAACCAGCAAAAAATCAATTTCATCGCGAAAATATTTAAAATGAAAGTTATAACTATTTTTGTGTGTAAATTAGATTAGATGGGGGGGGGTAGCACTCCAGCCTATGCTACTGCAACCAGGAGGGTCTATTATACTCCGTTCATTGGTCCAGAGCCTGTCCTGGGGATCACTGGTGGAGCGATTTGTGCGGCGATTAGGAAGTGGTTACGCGGTAAGCATGAAGAGCTCTAGAGAAGAGCCCAGGTGCATACACACACAGCAAAAAGATGATGCCAGGGCTGTGTAAACGAAGGACCCAAATGGCCCTTAGTCTGAGTAGGAGCCAGATTTCTCTGGTGACAGGACTACTTACGGGTCACGGCAGGTTAAGGAAGCATCTGCACAAGGTAGGGCTTATCAGCGTGGAACCCTTGTGCAGATTATGTCTGGAGGAGGAGGAGGAGGAGGAGGAGACGGCCCGCCACCTGCTATTGATTTGGGTAGCAATAACTAAATTGAGTTATCAGACTTTGGTACTTCTGAGGAGGTGGTAGCCCAAAATGATCTGGTGGTGAAAGTCCTCAAACTCCTTAGGGAGGGAGGGTTCAACTACTAGAGGTTATCGGGGATGGCACAATAAGCCTCTGTTGGCTGCAGTGCCGGGGTATAGCCCACCCGTGATAGGCAATAATAATAATAATAAGGGTCTATTGTGGACCCCATAAGTTGGAGTCCCAGCCCCGGTCCTTTCCCTGAACTCTAGCGTCCAGAGAGGCTCCTATGTGGTCGGTAAAGAGCATCTCTAATCAGGGCATCCTCTCAAGTCCTCTCTGCTTTATTAGACATAATAGTCGCGGGAGAGGGCCTTGGGGAGCTTCAGCAGGCGTCAGCTTCTCCTCTCCAAAGAGGCGAAACCTCAGCCACACGAGCCCCTCGCACTGACAATGCAGTGCTGTTTCCTCTTCTTTCTGAACAAAACCTACACAGGCTAGCCATTGCCAGGCCCATTCGGTGCACATGCTTATTGAGTCTGCAATGGCCAATGAGGAGGCCAACTGCTATCTTTATGGCCCCCCCGGCCCAGTCGGAGTAATTCTGCAGTTAGCCTTTGGCTTGGGGTTCTAGCCCACCATTCTCGTGATTGATCGTGCAATCATGTTCTGATGGACGCTCCTGAGGCATTTTGCGATGCTGCAGAACGGTTCAGCTCTGATGAGGGCCCCGATGGAACCCTCCCGGGCTAGGCGATCTGCCGCCTCATTTCCTCTGTGACCCGAATGTCCAGGTACCCAAAGTAGAAAAACCATATTACGGCTACTAATTTCTTTGAGTACACTTGGCAGTCTCACGCTAGCCTTGGGCTAATCTCCCACGAGTTAATTGCTCGCAGGGCAGCCTGCCTCCGAATAAATGACGATTCTGGAGTTATACACTTCTCGTCTTCTTATATTGGCGGCACAGGTAATTGCGACTAGCTCCGCCTTAAAACCATGTCTATTCTTCCCATTACCGAGGGGTCATTTCTCAGATAGGTCTCGTACTATGAAAGTGTTTATTAAGAAAATGATAACAGACAAAAAAAGTAATAAAATAAAGTAAAAATACAACTTTTTAAGCAGAGAAAAAAAAAAGAACAAAAACACTTTTAGACAATGGACAAAAGTCCGTCTGTCGAGACAGATGGGTGGAGGATAATAAAATTCTGAGTGATTTCCAGACTGGTTTTAGAAAGGGTATGTCCACAATAGATAATTTGTATGTCTCGTACTATGTGTGTAGATAATACACAAAGTTTAAAAATCGTGTAAGTAGAAAATCTCGATATCTAAAAAAAAAAAAATCACAACTTTCTTTTACACCAGATCTCTAAATTGTAATTGACAAATTTTATAGTTTGTATACCAAATTTAATGAAATTCGTCGAAAACTAAAAAAAACTGTTCAGTAAAAGCGGACTTCCGGCTTACTAATTTTCTTTGAAACTCAGAATTTTGGCTATCTATTTATTTCTAATTAATTTTGTTTGGATGGTAGAATTGTATAATCAACTATGATAGCACTTAAGTGAAAAACATAACCTCACCCCCTCCCCTAAAAGTGCCCTTAAATGCATTTTCCCAGTGAAATGTTTTAAATAACAGTTGTAGATTTTTGTATGTGTAGTTTATATACGATGTTTGAAGAAAATCGTCGGAACCATTTTCGAGAAAATCGCGAAAAAGTGAAAAAAATCATTTAGAAAAGTGCTTCCAGTTGAGGAATTTTGACACATAACTTGCTATCAGATCCCATCGTGATAACTAAAAGCACTTCCGGTCATCCGATTTTTTTTTCAAACTCGGAATTACAAAAACACATTTAATTGTAATTAACATTATTTAGATGACAGAATTGTATAGTAAACTGAAATAGCACTTTAGAGGAATATCTAACCTCACTCCTCCCACAAAAATGGCCTTAAATGAATTTTCCCTGAGCAAGATTTTAAATAAAAATTGTAGATCTTTGCAGTTGTTATATGAAGTTTGAAGAAAATCGTCGGAGTCATTTTTTGGGAAAATCACGAAAAAGTGAAGAAATTATTTTGTAAAGTAGTACTTCCGGTTGAGGAATTTTAACACATAACTTACTGTCAGATCCCATGGTGATATACCTAAATGAAATATCAAGTTTGAACTTTCTGCGATTCTTCGTTTTCAAGCTATGCTATTCACATACGTACACACACACACACACACACACACAGACACAGACCATTTCCTAAAAACCATTTTTTTTTGGACTCAGAAGACCTCGAAACAGATATTTCCGGTGAAAACTCGATATTGAAAATTTGACACGATTACAATACTTCCTCTTACTAGGAGTAAGAGAAAGTAAAAAAAAATTAGTACCTAAACAGGAATATGAGGAACAGTTTAAGCTTCCTGCGACTTTATATTTTTGAGATGTTGTGTTCACAAAAAAGCACACACACACACACAGATCATATACTAAAAAATTTTTTTTCGTATTCGTGAACATGTATTTCCGTTGAAAACTCAATTTCGTAAATCTGGCACGATCGCAAATACTTCTTCTTCCTGGAGATAAGAGAAAATTAAATCTTGTTATTCAAACAGAACATTTCTTTGATCTTACTGAAATGTGGTTTATTCATTTCTACTGGCACTATTGGTTGTGGGTGGGCGGACTGTGGAGGCCACTCAACCTTATGTCTTACTAATAGAAATGTTGGTTACAGGTCAAACACGTCTCACTATTACGTACATAATATTACATTGTAAAGGAAGACGACAATGTTAACTGTAAAAAAGCAAAAAAAGAAAAATTATAAGAAGATTGTTGACAAAGAATTGTTTAGTTGGTATTCCCTCTACACACGATGGTTAGGGTTTCACAAACATATAAACACACAAACACACACGTTATAAACTTTGTTTTCAACATTATATATCACAGTTATGTGAGAAGGACAATATTATATCTTCTGTTAGAGCTTTCTCCCCAGTTTACTCACAGACCTTTTCATATCTCTTTCTTAGAGTCTTGACTCATTGTTTGTACGTACAATTCCCATCTAAACACTCTCTCCAACCTTCAACCTTCTACTTCTGTTTTATGAGAATCTATTCATTCTACAAACTCTTCTCCACAATATTAACTATTGCAACATTATGTACATGGTTTCATACAACTATCTCATAGTTTTATGTACTCATGTTTACTATGGTAACTAGTGATTTAAAAACTCCCTTTGAAATCTCTAAAATTCATTTTTTCGAGGAATTTTTTTTAAATAAGAGTGATACGTTTGTGTCAGGAATCAGGAGATTGTAATCCTTTCCGATAGTCAAGCAGCCATTGCAGCTCTGGGTGTACCAGTTATTAACTCTAAAATGGTTTGGGAATGTCTAGATAAACTTAACGATCTGGGCAGCAGGAACAAAGTTGCACTCTGGTGGGTGCCGGGGCATGTTGGCATTGAAGGGAATGAGACGGCCGACGCCCTGGCCAAGATAGACGCTATGACCCCACTTCTGGGGCCGGAACCTTTTTGTGGGATTAGCGACCAGTTTCTGTTGGAGGAACTTAGGAAGGAGGAGGAGACGAAGAGATCTCAACTCTGGTACTCCCTCCCCGGGTTGCGGCAGGCCAAGATCTGCTTGGGAAATTATAACCAACGGAGGTCGGAGGCCTGCATTGGATTGAGCAAGAACAAGCTCCGTGTTCTTACGGGTTTCCTCACAGGGCATTGCCGACCTAGAGGACACCTGGTGAAGCTGGGTTTGGAAAGTGACAGCTCATGCAGATTCTGTGGGGAGCTGGAGGAAACTCCACTACATCCCCTAACAGACTGTGAGGCTGCCACTCAGAGAAGGTTCAGGAACCTGGGCAGCTACCAGGTGGAGGAGGTGGACATACCCTCTCTAGAGCCCGTCAGAATACTGGGGTTCCTTAGGGATCTCAGTCTGATGGAGGTGCTGTAGAACGGATGTTCAATTGGACATCCGGTCGGGTGCTATGGGCAGGCCTGCGGCACCCAGGAGGCATAGCACAATAGACCGATCAAGGTCGCAGTGCGTTGGCCCCCACGCTAAAAAAAAAAAAAAGAAAAAAAAAAGATACGTTTGTGTAATAGGTTCCGAAGAGAAGGATCCAAAGCAGAGAGAGAGGCAGGATCACTCTCTAGTTTAGGCCAGACTAAGAGTGAGAGGTAAAGAGAAAGGTTGATGGCGCGTTCTGACTGCTGTATGAACTCTGCTGCAAGACTGTCAGTAGCCTCCCTCCTATGATTGACACAGCTTTATTTAAACAGTATCTCCCACTCTAGTCTGGCCTAAACGAGAGAGTAATCCTGTCTCTCTCTCCATAGGTTTAACTCTCTCTCTTCTGTAAGCCGTAAGAGGGAATCTACCGATAGTCTTGCAGCAGAGTTCATACAGCAGTCCACAACGCGTCATCAACCTTTCTCTTTACCTCTCACTATCATTCTATATATTTTCGTGTAAAGTCCAGGCAGTCAGTATTGCTTTTATATTATACAGTGTTCAGCTTTACTTCTAGTTTATTTATCTATCTAACCCAACTTCTCTCTCTGCTCTGGATTCCTCTCTTCGGATCTTATTACAGTTTGTATATGTACAGGCTACTAAGTTTAAATATTCCTTAAGTTGCATGTAAGTAAGTAAGTAAACAAAGTTTAAGGCAAATCGTTTAAAAAGCAATCATTTTTTGGTTTTGAATTATACTGATCACACCAATACAAACAACAGACCAATTCATTAAAAAAACATTTTCTTCGCATTGAACGGTCCTCAAAACATGTTCGCGAAAACCCATCAAACTTGGAATTTTGGCAAGCATTTATTATTAAATCCGGCCGCCTATCGGCCTGGGATCTAAGCCTATGGGGCTTTTATCCCCCCCCCCGACTTTCCCCTCAAATGATCCCCCTAGTTAATCTCTCTCGGTAATCTACCGGTTTGTCTACAATAATCTAAAATATCTTGCAGCTCCAAACCTCCAAGGTAATCATCCCGCGAGAGTGATGCTCTTCCAAAATACATGAAACCTAGTACCAGCGAAACAGGGACACTGACATAAATAGTGATACACCGTTTCCCTAACTCCATCATCACAGTTCTGACATATGGGTTCTCCCTAGATTATGCAAATAATTGGCCACACATGTGCGTCCACACCCACCAAGGTCCTCAGTCCTGTCCTACTAAGTGACAGGGAGGTAACCTGAAACCCCCTGCTTAGTCCCTTTCATAAATCTTTTAGTCTGGAGGCACCCCTGCGTGTCGTCCTAGTATTTCTCAAAAGCTCTCGTCTCCCAAAGTCTAATCTGTCTATCATAGAACTACTTAGTGACGGCAAGGGTTAGCTCGGGACCACAAAAAAGGTAAAGAGGATCCCTCCCTAGCCAGCCAGTCCACCCTCTCATTACCCTCTATTCCCGCATGTCTGGGTACCCAGAAGAGCTGCACTTTGCCCCTCTGAGCTATGGTATTAAGCTTTCTCCTACATTCTCCCACCAATTTAATTGTAATACAAAAATTATATAGAATGATAGAATTAGTAATGTGCCATTTTCTGTCAACACGATTTTTTTCCAAACACAGAATTGTGGAAGCATTTAATTCTAATAAAAATTATATTTGTTGATAGAATTGTATAATAATAAAGTCAATTTTTTGGGGAAAAAGTGATGGGTTTCCATCTATATGTATAGTTAGTACACTAAGTTTAATGAAACTTTTTGATGTCCTTATGGAGAAAATTGTGAAAACTGAAAAAAAAAGAAGCTTTCCGTAATGTCACACATCTGGTCAACCGATTTTCTAAAAAACTTTTCTTCTATCTTATATGAATCTTAAATGAGATATGTGAGTTAAATTTGCTAACGGTATCTATTCATCTACATAAGGTTATTACATGGTTTAAACTACTGGTTAGAAAATCAATTTGATTATGTATGTGGAAAACCTAATGATGACGTATTCAACCATTATGTTTTTCTTTAGCAAATATTTGTAAGAGCTACGTACATATTATCAAGTATCTATGTTAAAACTCATGTAAATGCATGTTGATACTACTACCATAACAAAAACTAAAAGATATATGTTGAATATTCATTTTTTCATACTAAATTAAAATGAAAAATGTAAGCAATATATATTTTATTATTTTTTGTATTTTATAATTTATTTTTATATTATTTTTTTTTCATATTTTTTATATTAATTAAAAATTTGTATTTATATTTTAAAAAATTTTTACATCTTTATTTATAAAAAAAAATTAGAAATAAAAACCTTTGGTGCAACAGCTTAAGGAAGGGCCAACGTTGCCTGGCGAGATTTTTATTGTAGGGCGTGGTGTGGCGTTCCCAACCGCCTTTTAGTTCTGGACTTTGCTACCAAAGTTCACTATAATCATAGCTCTCAATTTTTCTCACCATGTTGGGTATACACCGTCATTGACCTCACTGCAATCGAACCCAGAATTTCTCACACCAAGGCCGAATGCGCCAGCTACTAGACAGACCTATGCGTGAGGGCATTCTGTTTCATTCTTATTTTACTTACTTTTACTGGCGTTTCCCTACATTGGGTTGCCATCTCACTTCTCCCATCCAAAATTCCCTATTTAGCCCCAATCTTCATCTCTCAGCTACTTTTCAGCCAGCATTTCCCTCAATCTATTCCTCTCATCTTTTTGCCGGCCTATAACCGTTTCACTTTTCTCGTAGAGGCCGTCTTCCTTCCGGCATTATTCTAAGTGTCCCTCATGCAAAAAAAAAAAAAAAATTATTCTCTTTGGATAAGATTCTATTCCACAGAGCATTCTAACTGCTATGCGGGTTCGTTCAATCCTTCTTTCTACTTCTTCTTCTCATCCTCTTGCTTCTTCTAAAATTGAACCTAGGTATTTAAAGGATTTTACTCTTTTACACCTGGCCTAATCAATAAATAAGTTCCCTTATCTTCATTCCCTTGTATTACCATCTTGTTTTATTTTATTTTATTTTTTTTATTGTGATAGATGCAAGAAATTATATCTATTTTAATTGAATAAAATTATGAGAAAATTGCGAGCTCGTTGGCAAAATGATAACCCAGGTAGAAGAAGTACAGTTACTGGAAGAGTTCATGAACCTTGATAGCATTGTCTAACCCTTCTTCTCACAGGGGAAGATTTGAACAAACAATTAGAAGACATTCCTACAATACAGTCTGAACAGACACTCAAGCCAGAACATTTGCTTCAGGAATCGCTCTCTTAAACCAGTGCCAGTGATAGTGATTTGCCTTTATTCTAGATAAACATCTGATTTATTAAGATACAGTTGTGATATTGTAAAGTACTTAAATTTGCTTAGAGAATAATATATTTATTTTAAAAACAGTGGTGCTCACTTGATTATTACTAATACTTCTCTCTTAAACATATATACTTACAAGACCTTTTATTAAACCGCTCGTGCTACACCAACTACTACAACAAACTACATTACAAAACAACACACCAATTACATTTCATTATTCTATGGCCGCACTGTTTCAAACTAGTTCATAGCAAAGTATGATTTTTTGAATTACTTTACTTATTTTTTGTGTGTGCAAAATTCAATCCATAATTGTATCATTTTTTACTTTCTCTTACAGCTGTAAGAAGAAGTAAATACGATCGTGTCAAATTTTCGAAATTGGGTTTTCACCCGGAAATTGGGTTTTTCAGTATGTATGAGTTCATGAACCACTTTCATTGTGTCTAACCCTTCTTCTCACAGGGGAAGATTTGAACAAACAATTAGAAGACATTCCTTCAATACAGTCTGAACAGACAATTAACAAAATATCTCCAATAACAGCAAATAGCAAGATGCTCAAAATTTGATATTCTATTTAGGTACCACCATCGAATCTGAAAAAGTTCTAGTCAAAATTCATCAACCGGTCATGCAACTTTACTGAAAATTTCCATTTCTCAAAAATGGCTTCAAAGATTTTCTTTAAACTACTACGTATACTATCTGTACAGATTAATACCTTTTTGAAAAACAAAACACTTTTCCAGGCTGATTGATTTTTTGGGTGATTCTGGAGGAGCAGTACTGCTAAGTGTAAAATGTATGCTTCTACCAATTATATAATATTAAGGAATATTTAGAAGCTTTAGTAGCATTTTTAAGTTGAAGAAAATACGTTTGTCGGAAGTTCGATTTTTGGGGGGGGGGGATTTTTTCGACCAAATTTAGGATGATTTAGAAATACTGGGGGTCAGCCCATAAAAAAATGACCCATTTTGTTTACTTCCACTTTATCCTCTACAGAAAAAAAAATGGGCGTTTAAATTTTGTTGAACTTTGTCATATTCTTATTTTGCATAAACAAATAGATAATGAATTTACAAACAAAGTTACCCTGCATCGCTTTTACTTTTTATCTTAGCATTTTTTTTAAACAAGATAACGTTCAAATATGAAATATTACTAATATTACGCCATTATTGGTAAAGAAAGTTTTCAACCGCCGAAACTACTCGTTTAGTGCGGAAATTTGAAGAGGAGGATGCTCTTTCTGAACGGACAGTGTGTAGGTGGGTTTCAGAAATTTAATACCGTTGAGTCTAAATCAGTATAAGCAAGATTTGATAGATTCTGATATCAGGCGAGTAGTTAACTCTGCATACAATATCATTTATAAAGATATCTTTAGTACAAACAGCACTCAGTTTTATCTACTATTGAATGTTTCGTTTATGAAAATCTGTTTAATTGCTCAGTTTAGGATCTCCTCTGGCAAACAAATTAATTTATATTTAAAAAAATGTAGTTATAAAATCAACACTGATGAAAAATGCCCGCTTTGTGATAATAATGAATTTGAAAACATTTCGCATATATTTTTTGAATGCCTTTTTTTACAATTTATAGAAAAAGATACCTTTATAAATATAATAATGATATTGGATATCTGTTAAACCCTCAAAGTTACGAACATATAAACAACCTTTACTATTATATTATTAACTTTATAAGATTAAGATTTATACTGTTCAATTAAATATTATATTATACTGTGTATTCAAAGTTTATATTTAATTTTTATTACATTATATCATTCAGTTCTTCCTGTTTATTAATATTTGGTAGATTTGACAGTTTTGTTATCTCGCTGGTAATATAAGAACCTTAATTTGGCTTTTTCAAACCTAACTCCACTGTAATTACTTTTTTTCTTAAATAAAGCAGTATAAAAAAAAAAAATTAATACCGTTGACATTAGTCTTGAAAGGATAGCCGGTTCGGGGTGAAAATCATCATTCGATGAAGAAACTCTGCGGGGTTACGTGGAAGCTGACCCTACCAAAAGTACTCGGGAGTTGGCAGCAGAACTGGAAATATCCCAATCCACCATGAATCGTGGGCTGTATAAGCTGGGGAAAGTGTATCGTTCAGCTAGAGTGATTCCCCATGAAATTGACCGCTGAACAAGCTTAGCGGCGAGTAGAAATTTATCAAAATCTTTTGGAAAATCCAAATGACCTTCCGTTTATCAAAAGGATGAAAAATGCGATATATTGGAGAAACCCTAAGACCAAGAAACAATGGTTACAATGGAAACAGTTTGCTTGCTCTACCTGTCACTAAACGGGGGTCAATTCAAAAAAATAGCAATGCTCTTTGTTTTCTGGAATTATGAAGGCGTAACTCATTATGAGTTCATTCCCGAAGGTCAGTCTATTGATTCGGAACTTTATAGCGAGCAATTAGAAAGAATGTACGTTGTTTCGGCCCAACGTTACCCCGGGTTAGTTAACAGTAATAAAGTTTTGTTTCAATAAGATAACGCTTGACCACACACTTCTCGTTACACCAAACAAAAAATTTCAGAATTATAAGGGATTGAGCTTCTCCCCCACCCTGCTTATAGTCCGGACCTAGCACCTTCCGATTACCATCTGTTACGGTAATCATTGGCCCATTATCTTCAAGGAAAAACCTTTAATTCTCTTGAAGACAAAGTTCAAAATGGAGTTGCAGAATTCTTCCGTTCAAAACCCAAAGAGTGGTATTGCGAAGGAATTCGGCAGCCAGCCTCAAGATGGAAACAAACCATAGAACACAACGGTGTTATACTTTGAATATTAAAATAAATTGTTAAATAAAATAAAATTGTTTTTAAATTTGCACTAAAAACATATATACTATCTTCATAGATATAAACGTATCTTCTCCGTAGTTATAAGCCTATCACTTTCATTTGAAACAATTTTTTGTTATTTTATAATAAGCGGTAGATATTGGCAACCGTTAATATAATAAAAGAAAAAAATATAACTAATTTAGAGAAAATATACATATGTAAAAAGCAAAAAAATGTAAGAATTTTATGGCAAGTTGTTCTGACAAGCGAATGTGGAGAGGACTTCTACCAAATAAGTGTTTATTAAAAATGTGCTCATCATAAAAATTATAATACTTTTTCATGTTTTATTAATTATTTGTTTATTATTTAGTTTAAGCATTTTAAAAATAATTTTCTTTTATTGTTAGTTACGAATTAATTTTAATTATTGTTACTATAAAACTGTCTTATTAGATAAATTAAGCTCCAAAAAAATTAAAGATTACAGGTGTGCAATCTAATAGGCGATCTAATACTTTAATATTCCATCTTAATAATATAACTTTCTAATCCAATCGAAAGATATAATCATAAATTAAAGTAAGACCTTCCTCTGGAATCTGGATTTTATTTTATTTTTTTTAAATAATTTTCGTTATTTTCCGCTGACAGAAATATTGTTTCTCTACAAACAGCTAGTTTGGCCTGAATATTATTGAACAAATTTTAATGTATCACCACCCAGTTTTCGTTTATCCTTGGGTCTGATATTAGAAAAAAAAACTATGATGTAAATTCGATTGGAATTGAGTTACGTTTTTTTCTTATATCTCGAATCATTAAATTTGAAATATGCTTTTTAAAAACTGATATAATGGTAACAGGCAGGATTGCTGGTGGAATTTTTGCGTAAACTCATTAATGCACTATAAGTATAATTTATATTTAACGAACATTTAGGAGGAGAGTAGATTATAATGATAGTGTTGCTGACGTTCTTCAAACGATTCGGCTATTTAGAATTCTTTCTTGCTCTGATAGCCGGATTAGCGCTAGTGTGATTAATTTGGTGGACTCTGTGACCAGTAAAAGTGCAGTTGAGAAAATTAGAAAATGCGATAAATTTACCAAATCTATTTTATAAAAAAAAAATAATAATAAAAAATACATAAATAAAATTGAATTGTTTAACAAAAAGCACCACAAAGTAATTGACGGAAACTATAAAGCAAATGGTCTTGTCAATTGAAATTGTTTTAAATTTTAACCTAATCCAGTAAAACAAGCAATAAATGTATTGCTTTATTATTGTGCTGAATTTTAAAAATATTACAGTTAGTTTCATAATATTCTAGTTTAGGTTAATAATTCAAATAAGTTAAAGAATAACATAAAACAGTTAATTAAATAAAGGCTTGTTATAAACTATGAGTTAACAAGCTATGCACCTCAATATCACACAAAGATTTTATTTATAATCTTAAGATAAACTTAAAAAAAAAAAAAATCATTAATGAATAAGATAATTATTATTCTTTCAAACTTTTAAGAATAGTTGCATTTCATTAAAATTCAAAATAAATAATTATTCTAGTGATTAAACTTGAACGCTCCCTAGCGGAAGGCTAGAGAAATTAAGTCTTTCTGTGATCCACCATTATAAAGCCAAGCATTTAAAAATGTACTTATAATAAAATTATTAAAAATGTACGCATTAAATTAACTTTCATAAGTTTGTTTTCTAATTATATTTCTATATGCTCCCTATAGATTAGCATGTAATAATTTAATAGATATCAACATTGATACATAAATACACTTAATATAAAATAAATTATTAATATGATGTTGAAATGTTAAGAGAAAATAATCATAACAATTTTCAATTTTACAAAATGAAGTCAAAAATAAAAAGAAAAAAACGAACAAAATGCAAATGTTATTCAAAGAATAAAATAAATCAACAAGTTCAAACTTGTTGAAAGTGAACATGTTAGGTTATGCAAAATACACTATTGATAATGTAAATATCAATGACATATATCAATATATTTAATAATGATGAAATATAAATAATAATACCTGGTATTTTATCCGTTGTAGCATGTTCAATGAAATGAAATTCACCAAGTTCAATTTGCTCTGACGATGGATGAAAATCTGAAACCGATCAGGAACAAAATGAATATGCATGCCATGACAGATAATAAAATACCAGATGTTTTCCAGCATTCAAACCTATCCACATATTCAAATAATAATACGTTTGAAAATGTCTTACCTTGAATTATGAAGTAAAAATATTCTAATCAAAATGGATGAAATGTAAATCATGGACACTGAATAGCCTATAATAACTTGTAACATTTTCATTAATATAATTTGAATTTCAAAATGGACTCATAGAGAGCCATAAATATTCTTAAGACAATATAGAAATCTAAAGTAAAACAAAAGAAATCATAAATAAAACTTAATAAATACAATAAAAGCCAACATTCAAACTGTCAACAAAATCATAAGAATTTAATAGAACTTTTACAATGGACTGACCCTAAAGGTGGTGTGACCCATTGCTCACTTGATACGAATCAGTAATGCCAACCTGCCTTTATTAAATTATCAAATCACTACTATTATATTTATAAAATATTATAGGTAGAAATTGAAAATTAATTATTGCCTAACTATAGGTATTGTTTACTTCTATAGTACAGGTTATGTTTATATCGGTTGTGTTGGGTCGGTATTAGTGCGCCCAGCTCTCCGGCTCAAGCGCGCGCGTCCTCTTGTGCGTGCGGGTGCTTTCTCAGAACCCTTTCCACACGACTTCCTGTCTCATTTTTAAGGAAAGGGTCAGCTTTCTCCTTCGCCCAATAGTATCCCCACTTCACCTCCTCACTCCTTCCCACCGTATCCGTTCCCGGCATCATACCATCACCCTTCTTCCCTTTGATAATACTTCCGTTTGTCCATCCCGCCAACGCCATTTGTTCTAACTCACTTACCTTCAACATCTCGACAATGCAACATCGTATTTACCGCTTCGGCTTCTTTAATTAGTGTTGTACAGTGAATTCGCACTTTATATTTCGCGTCGCCTTATACGCGCCTTTCACCTTGTTAATTAATATTAATTCATCGGTGAGTAGTAACAATCATCTCTCCGCGGCATTACCTTCACGAGGCCATATCACCTGCGTTTTAGTTGACTCGCCATTACCTCCGCTTCAACAATGGCGTCATCTTGCTTCTAAAGAAGCATTCCAATCTCTTTACGCTCACCTAAGTTCCTTTCTTTCGCCACTCACGCTCACCACATACACACAACACATACCTCTTCCTTTCTCAGTCCGCCATTCGTTTCATCAACCATTCTTCGATTCATCACTCACCGTCATCAAAGGGTAAGTCTCATTTTCATTGGTTTTACATTATTATTCATTTTTGTTTTTCCCCGCTACTTACCATTTCCCCTTGGCTGTCTGCCGCATAGACAGGTTGTTTACATCGTATGAATATAAAAATTTAATTTTAGCTTTCTCTCGTGCTAAATTTTTATTATGTTGCTATGTTTTATTCTTTACAAAGTTCTGAAATTTATAGAACAATATAATTACAAAAATAAAAATCCTTAAAATATATATTTATTTTCTTGTTTGATTTCTGTTTGGTGTTGTTGTTGGCTGTTTTATTAATAGTATTTTCAGTATTCTTGAAATTGAGAATAATGAACCATTTACAGCCAAAAAATGTGTTTTTATTTAAATGTTATTTTCTTTTTAACATTTTGTTCATTTTATCCTTGACGTTTCTGCATTATATATGCTATTTTCAAAAGGTTATAAAGTGAACTATATGTAATTTATACAATTGTCTGAAATAATAAAAAAAAAAATTTTTTAAACAGATGGTAATGTAGTTGAGTATAAGTACAATGAGTACAATTTTTAATTATTTTTAATTGTGGGCCAAATAAACAAAATAAAAAGAATTGAAAATTATACTCATTGTACTTATTACTATACTTACTTAACTACATTACCATTGTTAAAAAAAAAATTTTTTTTTTTATTATTTCAGACAATTGTATAAATTACATATAGTTCACTTTATAACCTTTTAAAAATAGCATGTATGATGCAGAAACGTCAAGGATAAAAATGAACAAAATGTTAAAAAGAAATTAACATTTAAATAAAAAAACATTTTTTGGCTGTAAATGGTTCACCATTCTCAATTTCAAGAATACTGAAAATATATATTTATTGTGATAAATTATTTTAAATATTTTAAAGTGAACGTTGAATTATTGTAGGTACTTATTTTAATACCTTCTCTTGAAAAAGGTGGTTGAAAAAGGAAATTTTAAATTTGTACCAAGCAGATTTAGAAGTTGAGTTTTCTCTGGAAGGAAAGGCATGTTTCATATGCCCCTTAAATCAAAAATTGTCCTTTCAGTATTTGGTTTGTGAATGAATATTTATTGAACAGCAAATATATGAGGGGATGCAAATTTATTTCTTTCACTTAGTATCTATTAAGAGAAAAGTATTGCAATCGTGTCAGATTTCGGAAGTAGAGTTTTCACTGGAAATAATGTTTTGAAGTCCCTTGATTGCGGGTTTTTTTTTTTTTTTTTTTTAGAATTTGTCTGTGTGTCTAAGAATTTATCTTTTTAGAATATGTCTGAGTGTGATCAGCAAAAAACTCAAAAAACGGAAAGTCACATAAATTTCAAACTTAATTTTTGACTTTAAACTCCTCTAGAGGAATTCTGTCAACAAGTTTATGAAAATGGTTAAAATTGATCAATCGAAAGTTCCTGTTTAGTGCATGAATTTTTCAGTTTATCCGAATTTTCTCTCTCTCAAAAAAAATGACTTCGACGATTTCTCATACAAAGTACATATTTACAGCCCTCACAGTCTTTCCGGGAAAATTCTTGTTACAAGTGTTCTTTGGAATAGATGCGTTAGGTTTTCCTCTAGGAAAGGTGATTTACGATTCTTAAATCTATATATTAATAATAATGATTAAATGTGTGCAAAAATTTCGATTGATAAGGAAATCGTTTGATCAGAAGTATACTATTTTAATGAAGGAGTGCAGTATCTTTCACGGATCTCCCTCAGGCATCTGGTTGATTTTCTCACTGGGCATTGGGCTTAAGGAGATATCTCTCTACAATGAGGCTCATGCCAGACCCCTTTTGTGAGGTTTATGAGATGGAGGAGGAAACACTCATACATACATATCATGACGGATTGTTTGGGCTGTGAGAAGTTAGGTTCAGGAACTCTGACCGGTACAGGCTAAGAATCTCAAAAAACCTGTACAATTATTAATGAAATAAACGTAGCTGAAATATATGGCAATAAGTAGATTTGAGTGTATTTTGTAATTGTACATCTTTATTGTGTAGATTTTTTTTTTTTTAGCAACCTGAAAGATCTATTGTACCCGCCGGAGCCTTCTCAGTACACTTCCGGCTTCCAAGCAGTGTTCTCTAGATACAGACAACACTGCCCATCAAGTGTAGTGAGTTGTAGAGGCTCCTAGGAAGAGAAAATCTAAGGGCAGCATGCTGGATTCGAACCACTGAGTTAATCCCTTCCTTCTCCCTTGGCTTCACGCCAATTACTAGATTCGGAGGCTCTAGTTTAAGTACTGTGTTTGTCCTTGCCTGTAAAGGGTAGAGCATATGTAGTTTAAGTATGACGAAGTGTATGGAGTATTAAGCTACCCAAGTATGCAACAGATACCATTTTCGGCCAATATTTATATGCTAATTTCTAAAAACCGTTTAATCAAGTTCAGGGACTTCGCAAATTGTAGAACTTTAAAAAAAAAATAATAATTCAAACAATGATTCAATAATAATATAAATTATGATTACACCTCTGATGCTTTCCAGCTCAACGGACAATAATTTTTCCATCACTTTTTTTTTTAAATAAGTAAAGGAAAACGACAGGAGAGAAGTAATTATAGGAATAAGAGGAAATGATAGAAGGAAAAGCAGTCACTGAAGAAAAAGAAAGTATTATTTAATAGGTATAATGCGTTTTACTAATTTACGCTACTAGCCACATATATATATATCACATTTAACGTACCAAGCAGAGAACTAGATTTTCATTATTATATCTTAATGAGATTAATACTACGAAGAAAGATTTACAACGCTCCAAACATTTATTGGCCGCCATAATTATTTTTGGGCTAATAACAGATATTATACATTACATTCTCTTACACGTAGTAAGTAAGAGGAAGAAGTATTGAAATTGTGTCGAATTTTTTATATCAAGTTTTCACCGGAAATATCTGTTTCGAGGTCCCCTGAGTCTAAAAAAAAAGTGTTTTTTTTTTTTTAGAAAATGGTCTGTTTATGTGTGTGCGTGCATCTATGTATGTGAACAGCATAGCTCAAAAACGAAAAATAGAGAAAAGTTCAAACTTGATATTACGTTTAGGTATCACCATTGGATCCGACAGTAGGTTATCTGTCAAAATTCCTATACCGGAAGTACCACTTTACTTGTTGCTTTTTTTTTTTTCCTTTTTTGGGGGGCAATTTTCTCAAAAATGGCTAAAACGATTTCTTCAAAGCTCGTATATTCAACTAAACATCAAACAGCTACAACTGTTATTTGAAACATTTCTCTGGGAAAATCATTTAAGGAATAATTTTTTTGGAAGGGAGGGAGTGGGGTTTACGTTTTTTTTTTAAAGTGCTAGTCAGTTTAGTTGTACCAATCAAGCTTAATAATATTAATTAAAATTAAATATGTTGTTGAAACTCCGAGTTTCAAAAAAAAAAGAAAAAATTAGTAAATCGGAAGTGTGTTTTTACTGAAGTTTTTTCAGTTTTTGGTGATTTTTCCCACCATAAAAACATCGACGAATTTCATTAAATTTTATATACTAACTGTACAGTTTATTAAACTTACAATTTTGAAAACTGGAGTAAGAGAAAGTTGTATGAGTGTATCACACCAGATTTTTTTTATTTTATTTACGAGTATAATCACCCTGTCAAATCTTGTGTAAAAATTGTAATTTTTAAGAACAATTTGTTATATGTTGAATGTTAATTAAGTGGTTAATTAGAATCAGGAAGTTGTATAAGATTTTTACTATCTCTTACTCCTAGTAAAGAGGAAGTATTGTAATCATGGCAAATTTTCGATATCGAGTTTATATATATATATATGAACAACAAAGCTCAAAAATGAGAATCCTTAGAAAGTTGAAACCTGATAATCAGTTTAGGTGCCACCATGGAATCTGTCAGTACGTTATCTGTCAAAATTCCTCAACCAGAAATAACCACTTTACTAGGATTTTTTTTTTCGTTTTTGCAATTTTCGCAAAAATGGCTCCGACGATTTTCTTCAAACTTTATATATAAACTACACGTACAAAGGTCTACTACTTTTATTTGAAACATTTTTCCAAGAAAATTAATTTAAGGGCAGTTATGGGGGGTGGGGTGAGGGGTTAGGTTTTCATTTAAAGTGCTATTTCTATTAATTAGACAATTCTGTCATTTAAATGATGTTAATTAGAATTTTTTATGTTGTTGAAATTCTGAGTTTGAAAAAAAAATTGACTGACCAGAAGTGCGTGTACTTTACCATTTTAATAAATAATTTTTTTCACTTTTTCGCGATTTTCTTAAAAAAAAATGGCTTCCATCGATTTTCTTGAAACTTCCCAGATAAGCTACACATACAAAGATTTACAACTTTTATTTGAAATATTTCTCTGGAAAAATTCATGTAAGGGCACTTTTAGGGGAGGGAAGTTATGTTTTCCACTTAAGTGCTATCATAGTTGATAACCGGTAATGCGCTTTTACTGAACAGGTTTTTTTTTTTCAGTTTTCGACAAATTTCATTATATTTGGAATACAAAAAGTATAAAATTTGTCAATTATAAGTTTGTGAGAACTGGAGTAAGAGAAAGTTGTGTGAATGTTTCACACCAGATTTTTTTTTATTTATTAATTAATTTGATATTTAAAGTAATTAGTTCGACAAAAAATAAAAAAAAAGAAGTTAAATCTCTGAGACATACATGAATCACAAAAATGTCTTAAAACATTATTTTATATTCTCTGTAGAGATATTTCTTCAAATGCCATCATAATAAAGCCACTAGAAGAAGGTGATAAAAAGATATTACCGTCGTCTGTATTTTTTTTTCCTCCCAGATATAAGTCTTTATTGAAAGGATTTAAAGATCCGATATTTTTCTGAATGGACAGTATATCTTAAACTTGTAGGTTTTATATAAAAAGATATATCTGCTTGCTACATTCAAAGCAATATGAAAATATATTTGTACATTTCAATGGACATTCTTTAATATAGGTTGGGAAAAATGGTCATGATAAAAATCTACATAAATTTGATGTGAAATAAATTGTAAAAAAAAGAGAAAATAAAAAGTGAAATATAGGAAAATCTTGTATGATTTCTATCATGACATTAATTTCCTTTAGATAACTAGTAATTATATGAATGTTATATTTTTTTTAAAAAAAGGGAATATAATCTCTCATAGTAACAACACCTTGTTGTGTCATCGAAAGTGAATTAAATATTGATATAATTAACATTCTTCTATTGTTCTTTTTTATGCCCTGAATGACGCAATACTCTTTATTTTTTAACTAGAGTGAACTTTAAATAAAAAATCTGGTGTGAAACATTCACACAACTTTCTCTTACTCCAGTGCTCAAAATGATAATTGACAAATTTTATAGTTTGTGTACCAAATTTAATGAAATTCGTCGAAAACTGAAGAAACTGTTCAGTAAAAGAGCACTTCCGGTTTACTAATTTTCTTGAAACTCGGAATTTCAGCCATCTATTTATTTCTAACAATTATGTTTGGATGATAGAATTGTATAATGAACTAGGATAGCACTTTGATGAAAATCTAACCCCACCCCTCCACTAAAAGTGCTCTTAAAAGAAATTTCCCAGAGAAATGTTTTAGATAAAAGTTGTAGATCTTTGCATGTTTAGTTTATATACTAAGTTTCAAAAAAATCGTCAGAGCCATTTTTGAGAAAATTGCGAAAAAGTGAATAAATCATTTAGTAAAGTAGTAAAGTAAACGCACTTCCGGTTATCCGATTTTTTTCAAACTCGGAATTTCAACAACATATTTAATTCTAATTAACATTATTTAGATGACAGAATTGTCTAATATACTGAAACAGCAGTTAAGATGAAAACCTAACCCCACCCCTCCACCAGAAGTGCCCTTAAATGAATTTTCCTGGAGAAATTTTTCAAATAAAAGTTGTAGCTCTTTGTATGTGTGGTTGATGTTTAAAGTTTAAAGAAAATCGTCGGAGCCATTTTTGAGAAAATCGCAAAAAAGTAAAAAATCCAACTAGTAAAGTGGTACTTCCGGTTGAGGAATTTTTACAGATAACGTACAGTCAGATCCCATGGTGATCTCTAAACGGAATATCAATTTTCAACTTTCTACGATTTTTCGTTTTTGAGCTATGCTGGGTTAAAACACTCACAAATTTGCTCTTACTCAGTTCTCAAAATGATTAAATGACAAATTTATAGTTGGGTACCAAAATTTAATGAAAATTTTTCGTTCGGAAAACTGAAGAAACGTTCAGTAAAAGAGCACTTTCGGTTTACTCATTTTCTTGAAACTCTAATGTCAGCCATCTCCACGAGAGGAATTAATACATACATACACAACGGCCACACACACCACGCACAGGACCCATTTGCTTAAAAACCACTTTTTGTGGGACTCAGGGACCTCAAAAGGGATATTTCCGGTGAAAAACTCGATTCCCCCGAAATGTGAAACGATTACATACTTCCTCTTACTAGGAATAAGAGAAAGTAAAAATCAACAATACCTGTTAAGTCTATTTTAAACTTTTGTCTAGATTTGTGTTATTTTATGTTTCACATAATACTAAGTCAATTGCCCACAAAATCTTCGTTTTTTTTTTTCAAGCTTCGTAGAATACGTGAATAAGATCCATTTATTTTAAACGTTGATAGAGCTCATGGTCCAATGAATGCTGTAAAGCTCGATAAAACTCACGTTGACCAAAGTCAAGAAGTGCACTGTGAGGATTCAATCATGCTATAGAGGATTTCCAGCTGGAAAAAAGAATTCTGGCAAGAGCATGCGGCAGCGTTCTGTGAGAAAATCTCAGTCTTCTTGACTTGTAGGTTTCATGGCATATATGACGTGGACAATTTCGAAGACGGATAAGCAGGGAGTCGCTTTGTTTAAAAAGGAAAATATTGCGGCGGATATTTGGTCTTGATCGAGTTGGGCAAAAGGCAAATAGCGAACCGAGAAATCTCTCATTTAATTTTATTTATCATACACTCATTGCCCGTAAGGGGTATCTGTTGCATGTAGTTACTTGGGGAGTAGCGACCCCCACGAGTTACCACAGCTCAGTACTCCATGCACTTCGTCAGAACAGTATACAATACACTTAAAACTATATACACTGTACATTTACAGACCAGGTCAAACACAGTACACAAACTAGGTCTCCATACCTAGTTAATTGGCTTAAACCAAGGGAGAAGGAAGAGATTAAACTCAGTGGTAGCTCGCTGGACTAGCAAAAGCTGCTCTTAGATTTTCTCTTCCTAGGAGCCTCTACAACTCACTGTCCGGTGATGAGCAGTGTTGTCTGCAGCTAGAGAACACTCCTTGGAAGCCGGCAGTGTACTGAGAAGGCTCCGGGGGGGGGGCACAATAAATCTTTCAGGTCGCTAAAAAAAAAAAATCTACACAATAAAGATGTACAATTACAAAATACACTCAAATCTACTTATTGCCATATATTCCAGGCTACGTTTATTTCATTAATAATTGTACAGGTTTTTTGAGATTCTTAGCCTGTACCGGTCAAAGTTCCTGAACCTAACTTCTCACAGCCCAAACAATCCGTCATGATATGTATGTATGAGTGTTTCCTCCTCCATCTCATAAACCTCACAAAAGGGGTCTGGCATGAGCCTCATTGTAGAGAGATATCTCCTTAAGCCCAATGCCCAGTGAGAAAATCAACCAGATGCCTGAGGGAGATCCGTGAAAGATACTGCACTCCTTCATTAAAATAGTATACTTCTGATCAATAAATTTCCTTATCAATCGAAATTTTTGCACACATTTAATCATTATTATTAATATATAGATTTAAGAATCGTAAATCACCTTTCCTAGAGGAAAACCTAACGCATCTATTCCAAAGAACACTCGTAACAAGAATTTTCCCGGAAAGACTGTGGGGGCTGCAAATATGTACTTTGTATGAGAAATCGTCGAAGTCATTTTTTTTTTTGAGAGAGAAAATTCGGATAAACTGAAAAATTCATGCACTAAACAGGAACTTTCGATTGATCAATTTTAACCATTTTCATAAACTTGTTGACAGAATTCCTCTAGAGGAGTTTAAAGTAAAAATTAAGTTTGATATTTATGTGACTTTCCGTTTTTGAGTTATTTCTTGCTGATCACACTCAGACATATTCTAAAAAGATAAATTCTTAGATACACAGACAAATTCTAAAAAAAAAAAAAAAAAAATCGCAATCAAGGGACTTCAAAACATTATTTCCAGTGAAAACTCTACTTCCGAAATCTGACACGATTGCAATACTTTTCTCTTAATAGATACTAAGGGAAAGTAATAAATTTGAATCCCTTCATATATTTGCTGTTCAATAAATATTCATTCACAAACCAAATACTGAAAGGACAATTTTTGATTTGAGGGGCATATGAAACATGCCTTTCCTTCCAGAGAAAACTCAACTTCTAAATCTGCTTGGTACAAATGTAAAAATTTCCTTTTTCAACCACCAATAAGAGAAGGTATTAAAATAAGTACCTACAATAATTCAACGTTCACTTTAAAATATTTAAAATAATTTATCACAATAAATATATATTTTCAGTATTTTTGAAATTGAGAATGATGAACCCCATTTACAGCCGAAATGTTTTTTTATTTAAATGTTAATTTCTTTTTAAAATTTTGTTCATTTTTATCCTTGACGTTTCTGCATTATACATGCTATTTTTAAAAGGTTATAAAGTGAAGTGTATGTAATATATACAATTGTCTGAAATAATAAAAGTGCGATAATCCCCTGCAACAAACTACAATCATACCCTCATTATTTTTGATTTAATAAAATTTAATCACATATTGTGTGACAATTATTAAATATTTTTTAATGTGTATTAATTTTTATCTTCCACTTCAAGAGCCAAAATTCCAATTCTAGTATATGTACTTGTAGAAAGTTTAAAGATGCTACCAATAAGTGGCAGTCCGGATTTAATGTTTATAATAATGTTATATTAATTAATTATTTATTTATATTAATATAATTATTTATGTTAATTAATTATGTTTACATTTGTTTAATAGAACTGTAATCAAATAACCAAATAGTTATCTACAATTATGTATAATGTTAAAACGTCACCCACATACAGTCATGATTACAATAAGACTTTGAATAAGTAAATAAGACTGTCCATACCTTATAAATGAAATTCATTTCAACATACCTTCTATTCAGATCAGACACAATAATCTGTTTTCAGTATAGTTTGCACAAACCAATTATTTATTTATATCATTCACCAATTTTAAGAATTTTAAGACATGCTATTCTCTTTAACATTTTGACTAATTCAATATATCAGCTAAAATGAATTAGAAGAATAATTGGATTATCATGATTTTATTTTATTTTGTTTTGTTTCCATTCAATGTTTATTGCTTCTGTTATCTGTGTAATATTTTTAAAATATTTTGTTTGGATTTAGTATTTATTTGTAGTTTATAATCAATGTATGATGAGGGCGTTTTGGTTAATTGTATTTTGTGTATGCAATTATTTATGTTATATATCAGTGCTGTTTGTGTAGTCATTTATAAAAGGGTTATGTTGTCCGTTAATGTAAATAAATAAAGACTGAACAGTATGGATGAAAAAGCAAAATAAACCATACTTGAAAGTCTATATCCTTTTTTGCGTGTTAGAAGAGTTTTGAGTGTGAAATAAAATTGAGAATTCTGTTTCGCCTCAAGCGGCATACTGAAGAAGATATAATTTCGTTTTAAGTGACAAAACAAACAGAATAGACAAGCCGGAGAGTATACGATTAGCAAAAAAAAAACCAGTATTGCAGACCTATTTTTTGTTTCAAAATATTATGTATTTTTATATTAAATGAAAAATAAATAAACATTTGCAACAAATAATTAAAAACTGCAAATTAAATATTGATTTAAAGTGGACTTTGTCCCTTGAGTCCTAATGCGACCACTATTCCCGGCAGATTGCTGGTTCGCCCGCTCCGGTAATCTTAAGTACACTATTGTGAACTCACTTAGTTAATCAATCGGTTTGTACTTGTGGCTCTGCTACTTTCTAGCTTCGCCTCTTCTATGGTAACCCAATTAATTTTGATATGTTCGCTCAGTCTAGTGCAAATATTTATGTTTTTTTTTTATATTTTAATTAGGAAATTTCAGCAGATTTTATGACCATTAGTTTCCTGACAGTCCACTATAAAATGCTAATGTAATCATAATAGTTATCACACGAACTATGTCGAATAACCTCAAGTGTTGATGAACAAATGTTGATGGTGTAGTCGACATCCATTGTTTTGTTTAGACAAAATGGATATTTTGTGGAGCTAGCTATTCCTATTTGGTACAGATGCGTCCGAAGAAAGTCATGCACCCATAGTAGTCCAAAGTTAGCGGTGACATTTTTTCAAGGGAATTTGTCTGGATGGTTGCAGAATGCTGCCAATTTCTTGTCTTCAGCTTGTTATTGTTGGATCCTATCTAACTCTTTCCTTCTCATGGCCTTTGCCATGCTTTGGAAGCAAATGTTTACAAAAGGACGCTTTATTCCATAGAGTTCTTGTTGCTTCCTTCTTTTTCTAAGTGGTCGTCTTGTCGTTGGCCTCTGATCCACAGCTGAAGCCAACGGAAAGGGAAAATTTCTTCTGCAAGCCTGTCTATCGCTGCACCTTTTCCGTTAAAATTTTTGCAGTGGCTACCGAAGGCTTTTGCGATGGTGTGAATCTTCTCAGTAAATACCAAAGCCAACTTTTGAGGTCTCATGAGTGTTGTAGTTGCCTATCCTTGCATGTATATGTGTAGCATCCTACACAAAATCTCGATACTCAGCAGCTTAAGTTGAGCATCACTTCTTTCGTTTTTTTGTTTTTCTTTTCACATTTGGTAACAAGAAAATTTAGGCTCGAAATGAACGACACTTCCAAAAAGCACCGGAGTAATAGAAAATATCTCTGGTTTATTAGCCGCAATAACAATTTCAAACAAATTTTTGGCGACCGCCAGTATCGAAGTCTGCGTCTGCAGACGGGTAAGTGTGGATTCCTGTAGCTTCATCAGTTTTTTGAGTTGCCTAGGATATGACTAGTTAGAACCCTTGCTTGTTCTAACAGTAGTGAGCTAGTAGCGGCTACTTAGGTGAACCTTTCTTGGTTGAAATTGTGCAACCATTTATGTTTACTCTTTAAAGTTTATGTGGTCGCTAATGTTGATCTCCACAAATGGTCTGCTTTTATTCAATTTCACTTACCGCTGCAGACAGTTTCTTGGTGAGAGATTGGCTGTCGATATTGAAGGCAAATCGCCAATACATTGTTGGTGGGCATGAAAGAGGGTTTAATACGTAGTTGACATGCGTTTAGAAGCACAATGGTGGCGCCTTGATGCGGTTGCTAATATAATTAATGAGTCTCGCTTTTATGGCGAATTTACTGGCATTGGTTCCATTAGAATAGTATAAAAAATAGACAGAGAAATTCTAAAAAAATATCCTATTTACCGTGAAGTATTTTTTTTATAAGTCATCAAGAGTTTAAAAATTGATGAAAAACTATGGGTAGGTATAATAGCAATTATATTTACAACGATCGTAAATTATTACAATAATAGAGCGTTGGTGGTGTATGTATGTGCATGCAATACATATGTTGTATTTATTCAATAATATTTTAGGTAAAAAGTAAAAAAATATTGAATATATTTTAGTATTTTCCAAACATCGTAAATCAGATTTTCCTACATAAAAGAGGATGATGATAAGTTCCTTCTTTTGTGGCAAAATAAGAGGTAAAGTACTCAACTTTTATAGTAAGATGAAGTGAAGCAATATAAGTAAATCATTTCGAAGTAGAATAATCTTACTATCACGAAGATTGACAATTTTATTGAATGAAATCTTTAAACATACTTATACAGACCATTCAAAAACGTATATGGAATATTAAACTGTAATATAAAATATGTCCATCTATTGGCAAATTGAGCGTGACAAAATTGAACCAATTAATGACAAAAAAAAAGTGTTTTTTTTTAACGACAATCGGTACTGCAGCAAATTAATTTGTCCTCATGGAAAATTCTATGTTTAATTTATTGTTATCAATATAATTTTTATGTTATCTATAAGTTTTACGTATGTTTACACAATATATTATAATAAAGCGATCAGATGGCTGGTCTTTATTGGTTCACCTTCTCATTTTCTTCCGGCCAAAAAAAAAAATCTAAAAAATTGGGATTGACAAAAAAATAAATGACTCTAAAATCTACAAAAATGATAATTCAGTCAGTATAGTAATAAACAATTCATTGGCAAAGATAATAAAACTTATTAAAATACTTTATTATTTTTGATCTAAATAAAATAATGTGATTACACATATATTATTAGGGAACATAAAGTGCCGACTCACCATCTATTTGTCGAGTTTGAAACCGCTTATGACAGCATAAATCGCCGAGAACTATATAACGCCATGCTGGAAATGAAGATACAAAGAAGCTAGTAGCATGGTTGCGCTGGCGATGGCGGATGTGCGGTGCATGATTCGAGTTCAAGGGGATTTGTCAGAAAGCTTTCAAGCAATGAACGTCTTACGACAAAGAGATACCCTCGCCTGTTTGCTCTTCAATTTGGCGCTCGAGAAGATGGTGCGAGATATCGGGACCCAGACCACTAGCACTATATTTAATAGACTGGTTCAGATACTAGCGCATGTGGACGATGTAGATATAATTGCAAGATCCGGAGAGCCTTGGAAGAAGCTTTTTTGAAATTAATGTCCGCTAAAAAAGATGGACTGAGAATAAACCAGTGCAAGATTAAATACATGGTCTGGTTAGGTTTTTCATCTAAAGTGCTATTTCAGTTTATTAAACAATTCTGTCATCTAAATAATGGTAATCAGAATTAAATATGTTGTTGAAATTCCGAGTTTTAAAAAAATCGACTAACCGGAAGTGCATTTACTTTACCACTTTACTAAATGATTTTTTTTTTCACTTTTTCCGCGATATTCTCAAAAATGGCTCAGACGATTTTCTTGAAACTTCCCGTATAAACTAAACATACAAAGATCTACAACTTTTATTATAACATGTCGCTGTAAAAATTCTTCTAAGGGCATTTTTGGGGGAGAGGTGGGGTTATGTTTTTCTTTAAAGTGCTATCATAATTGATTATACAATTCTATCATCCAAACAAAATTAATTAGAAATAAATAGGTGGCCAAAATTCCGAGCTTCAAGAAAACTAGTAAACTGGAAGTGCGCTTTAACTGAACAGTTTTTCAGTTTTCGACGAATTTCATTAAATTTGGTACACAAACTATAAAATTTGTCAATTATCATTTTGAGAACTGGAGTAAGAGAAAGTTGTGTGAGTGTTTCACACCAGAGTGAATTTTGTATATATATAACAAAATGGGGGGAAAAAATATTATATAAGTTACTTAGGGAAAAAATGGTTCCACAATTATTTTTTTTCCTCAAAATTACTTTATTCATTATAAGAATTTACATGTAAATTTATATATATATAAAGAAGCCAAGACTGCAAATATTAAAGTGTACCATTTGTTTTTTTTTTTTTTTAAAAGAAACTGTACAAGTGTTGTGGCTGGTATTGGAAGTACTTGTAGGAGAGATTTACGATTCTCATAATGAAAAATATTCCCTCCTGTCTTGTATTAGGGTAGAACTTCTTCACGTGGAATCTAAAGACAAAGAAAGATGGGATCTACTTAAATAGAAATTTCCATACAAAAAAAAAAAAAGCAATTTACATTTCAAGTTTATATTTAAAATAAAAATAAAAAATCTGGTGTGAAACACTCACATAACTTTCTCTTACTCAGTTCTCAAAATGATAATTGACAAATTTTATAGTTTGTGTACAAAATTTAATGAAATTCGTCGAAAACTGAAAAAACTGTTCAGTAAAAGCGCACTTCCGGTTTACTAATTTTCTTGAAACTTGGAATTTCAGCCATCCATTTATTTCTAACTAATTATGTTTGGATGATAGAATTGTATAATCAACTAGGATAGCACTTTAGATGAAAATCTAACCCTACCCCTCCCCTAAAAGTGCCCTTAAAAGAATTTTCCCAGAGAAATGTTTAGATAAAAGTTGTAGATCTTTGCATGTTTAGTTTATATACGAAGTTTCAAAAAAATCGTCGGAGCCATTTTTGAGAAAATTGCGAAAAAGTGAATAAATCATTTAGTAAAGTGGTAAAGTAAACGCACTTCCGGTTATCCGATTTTTTTCAAACTCGGAATTTCAACAACATATTTAATTCTAATTAACATTATTTAGATGACAGAATTGTCTAAATAAACTGAAATAGCACTTTAGATGGAAAACCTAACCCCACCCCTCCCCCAAAAGTGCCCTTTCAGAGCATTTTCCCGGAGAAATGTTTCAAATAAAAGTTGTAGCTCTTTGTATGTGTGGTTGAGTTTCGAGTTTAAAGAAAATCGTCGGAGCCATTTTTGAGAAAATCGCAAAAAAGTAAAAAATCTAACTAGTAAAGTGGTACTTCCGGTTGAGGAATTTTGACAGATAACGTAGTGTCAGATCCCACGGTGATGCCTAAATGGAATATCAAGTTTTAACTTTCTACTGTTTTTCGTTTTTGAGCTATGCTGTTCACATACATACATACACACACACACACACGGACACACACACACGGACACACACACACACACACACACACACACACACAGACCATTTGCTAAAAACCACTTTTTTTTGACTCAGGGGACCTCAAAACGGATATTTCCGGTGAAAACTCGATATCGAAAATTTGTCAATACTAGGAGTAAGAGAAAGTAATAAGAAGTGACAGTAATTGTTTTATAATTTTTCTGAAATAATTAATGGTCAATTTAAGTTTATATTGTTAAAAAAAAACAAAATCGTTTTCCAATATATCACAATATTTCAATGTCATGTATCTGATTGGGTTATAGTAGCAGGATAGGATTGATAAATGTTGAAATGAGAAGACATGAATTAGCAATACACTCAAAATTGAACAGTTTTACTTTTTAGAAGAGAGAAGAATTCATAGTGGATAGAGTGATCGAGCTAAGAGTTATGATGATTGTTTGGTGGCGTGTTGAATGATGCTAAAGACTAGTTTTTTTGGTGAGAGATTAGTGCTAATATACTGTTGTGGGAATGGCAGAAGGTTTGCTAGAGCGGAGGTGGTGCCTTATTACTGTTGTTATTGAAACTATTAAGTCTAGGCCATAAATACGTGTTTTTTTTTTTAATTTTTTAAAAAAAAGGAAATCTTTTAACATTGTAGTGTAAGAACGAAATGGAAAAATAATAGTTATGTGAAAATTAGTTAGTTCAAATAGTGATGGGGATAGAGCCAGGTATACTACAATGTAGGTCAATGCAAACCAAGAGACAAAGGCGCAAGAATCCGTTAAATCAATACAATGCCACTTGGCCAACTGTTTTGAAAGAGAAAGCAGTCTTTCGGACAGTCTGCATTCTGCTTTCAAAGTCAGAACACTTGCTTCAGGAATCGCTCTCTTAAACTGAGGCCAGTGATAGAGATTTCATTCAGTGAATAAGAATTTATTCAAATTAATTTCAGTATACTTAGAAGCATATTATTGTGATATTTTAAAGTAACTTAATTTCACTTAAAGAATGTTTCTAGGTTAAAAACAGTGTGACCTCATGATTATTTCTAATACTTCACTCTTTAACATATATTCTTATGAGCCCTTTTACAAAACCGCTCGTGCTGCTAGACACTACCACCACTTTACTACAACACATCACACCAAATTACATTTCAACATGTTTTGTGATTTTTTGTTTTGTTTTTTAATTTAAGGCGCGTCAGCGTGTATGGTCAAATTGTATGGTCCAGAGCCTTCTCAGTGCACTACCGGGCCTCCGGACAGTGTTTTCTCGCTCAGACAAGACTGTCCATTACCGGGCAATGAGCTATAGAGGCTCCTAGGAAGAGCAAATCTAAGGGTAGCAAGGCTGGACTCGAATCCAGGACCTCCGTGTTGCTTGCTGGCCCTGCGCGCTACCACTGACCTAGTCCCTTCCCTTCTTGTACGGTTTAACTGAGACTGAAAGATGTTAACTATTATTCTTCAATATAGAATTATTTAAAAACGATTTTCAAATCTTTGAATTAATGGCTATAAAACTTATAATGAGTTGTTTGTACGGCAATGGACAGAGTAGTCTTTTTAAAGAAAAAAAGAATTTTTTATTTGCTCTACGTTCGGGGTCCCATTGGTTGTAGGAGCTCTTGAGGTAGGAAAGGGGGTACAAGTGAGAATTTTGAGATGGAAAAATCTCATGGTTACTCGCAAACGTAGAGCAACACAGAAATTCTTTTTTCTTAAAAATAATAAAATCATTAATCTTTTCTCTGGCCATTGCCGTATAAACATCTCATCATAATTGTATGGTACCGCAAAAGTTAATGCAACCACAGCAGAGAGAAGAGAGGCCCTCTCTCGTTAACGAGACTACTCTCTGACTTAGGCAGGCTAGAGTGGGAGAACCTGTGTATATAACCCAGTGGGAATCTATCTAAAGGATATCTATCAAATACAACCATACAACCTCATCGTATCATATCTTTACTCTCACCAAATTCATTCTATCATTTTCATTATAAAGTCCAGTGCAGTTAGTGTAAACTTAACTACATTACACTAGTGTCCGCATATCTTGTTCATTTAATCAAACCTAATTTCTCTCCTCAACAACCCCATTGTATAATTTTATTATTTTAGTTTCGAGTATCTCTTTTATTTTTTCCATTTTGGGATTTTAATTTTCCCTCTTATAAAATTTTATATTTATTTTATTACTTTCTCTTACTGCTAGTACGGAGAAAAATTACGATTGAGTCAAATTTTCAATTTCGAGTTTTCGTCGAAAGTAAAAATGTTTTGACGTCAACCGGAGAAAACGAAAAAGCGAATGTTAGCGAATGGTCTGTTTGTGTGTGTGTGTGTGCGCGCGGTTGTTTGAACAAGATATCTCAAAAATGAAATATCGTGTGAAGCTCGAATTTGATATCCCATTTGGATACTAGATACTGCATCAGATTAGGAAGTTTCTGACACAATCCATCTATTGAAAGTGCGATTTTACTGAATGATGTGTTTCAGTTTTTCCATTTTTCTTAAAATTCTTGAATGTTAGAATATTATCTACATTCATAATTTTTTTTTTTTTTTTAATTTAAGGTGCGTCAACATCTATGGTCATTGGCGCCCGAAGCCTTCTCAGTGCATTTCCGGCCCTCGGACAGTGTTCTCTCGTTACAGACAACACTGTCCATCACCGGACAGTGAGCTTAGAGGCTCCTAGGAAGAAAAAATCTAAGGGTAGCACAGCTGGACTCGAACCTGGGTCCTCCATAGCATTCCCTTCCCTTACATTCATAAAGGCTTTTTGTTTTGGAGGGTACTGGGAGAGCTGTAACGTCTTCCCTTAATATCTAAGATACATGAAAAGCATTGCTAAATTTTAAATTTGAAGAAAATCCTGTTAATCGGTGTGACTTTTCAAAAAATATGTTTTTTAAAATTTTCTCTCACACGGATCTATCCAATATTTCCTTATTTCTGAGCAAATTATTCTGATAGAAAAAGAATTTTTTTAATATATTTTAAATTATTCATATCTATTAATGAAGTAGGGAGGAAATTATCAGAGTAAAAAGTGAATATATTTTCCGCTACGCCGACGATCTAGGCGAAGGTAGAATTGCGCAAGATGAAGAAGTCGCCGGCTAAAGGCAAAATAAACTTATAGAGTCAGAGATATTTTCCGTGATAGCCTACTTCATTTTGAGTTCATTGATCGGTTTTCGGGCATACGCCCATTATCAGGATATCTTGATAAACAGTGTGATAACATAGATTTGTATTTTGCTCTGTGTAAGTCTGTGTAATCACATTGTTTATCAAAGGCAACATGAAGAAGGGCAAACGCCCAGAGTAGAACTAGCCTCCAGTTTTAAAAATAATATCGCATTTCTTTCTTCTCTTAAATGTGATGCGATCTTATCAAATTTGCAAAATTCAATTTTCATCAGATTTACATGTTTTAGGGTTTTCTGAAGTACGAAAAAATGTTTTTAGCGAATGGTCTGTGTGTGTGTGTGTGTGTGTGTGTGTGTGTGTGTGTTCAGAAAATCTAAAAAAGTAAAAATAAGCTAAAATTTGATATTCTAAGTACCATCACATAATGTGGTAATTGGACGTTAAGCCCGTCTGAAAAAATAGGCTTATTTTATTTACCAGTTTTTTTTTATCTTGGCTACAAATTTCCAAAAACCAAGTTTTATTACTGATCAAGTACGTGTATGAGGGTTAAATAATCAAGCCAACCTTCTTTATTCGTATTTTAATTTCATTTTTGAAAAAGAATTCGTACAAACAGTACAGCGCTTCCCAATTAGCAGTTCCTGAATTGCTTTTAGCGCGTTTGTGCTTCGGAATGATTTGAACTACTAATAGCGGGAATAAGTATTTTGAAATAATAAAAAAATCTGGTGTGAAATACCACACACTGTACTCACACAACTTTCTCTTACTCGAGTTCTCAAAATTATAATTGACAAATTTTATAGTTTGTGTACCAAATTTAATGAAATTCGTCGAAAACTGAAAAAAAACTGTTCAGTTTTAAAAGCGCACCTCCGGTTTACTGATTTCCTTGAAACTCGGAATTTTGGCCATCTATTTATTTCTAATTAATTTTCTTTAGATGACAGAATTGTATAATCAACTATGATAGCACATTAGAGAAAAACATATCCCCACCCCCTCCCCTAAAAGTGCCCTTAAATGAATTTTCCAGGAATGGTTTCAAATAAAGTTGTAGCTCTTTGTATGTGTAGTTTATATAGGATGTTTCAAGAAAATCGACGGAGCTATTTTTGAGGAAATCGCAAAAAAGTGAAAAAAATCATTTAGTAAAGTGGTAAAGTACGCACTTCCGGTTATCCGATTTTTTCAAACTCGGAATTTCAACAATATGTCCAATTAATATTATTTAGATGACAGAACTGTCTAATAAACTGAAATAGTATTTTAGATGAAAACCTAAACCCACCTCTCCCCCATAACTGCCTTTAAATGAATTTTTTCGGAGAAATGTTTCAAATAAAAGCTGTAGCCCTTTGTACGCGTAGTTGATATACTAAGTTTGAAGAAAATCGTCGGAGCCATTTTTGAGAAAAACGCAAAAAAATAAAGAAACCAACTAATAAAGTGGTTCTTCCGGTTGAGGAATTTTGACAGATAAGGTACCGTCAGATCCCACGGTGATATCTAAACGGAATATCAAGTTTCAACTTTCTGCGGTTTTTCGTTTTTGAGCTGTGCTGTTCACAACCACACACACACATAGATCATTTGCTAAAAAGCACTTTTTTGGACTGAGGGGACCTCAAAACGGATATTTCCGGTGTAAACTCGATATCGAAAATTTGACTCGATTACAATCCTTCCTCTTTTACTAGGAGTAAGAGAAAGTAATAATTATATATTGCCAAATTTGAAAAATAAAAAAAGAATAAATAAATTATGATTTACAAATTAATTTTGATAATTATTGCATTTCAGAATAATTCTTTTGATGGGTGTGAGTTTTAATAAGACCAGATTTGATCAGATTTGTTTATTCTCGCTAGCTACTAACAGAATGAAGTTAGAAAAGCAGAAGAAAAGTTCATACTCGTCTTCAATTCCAATAAATTGGCTACTTCATCCAATTTAAGTTAGATCTAATCAAGACACTTTCTCTCTATGGAGTTTTGATAAGATTTTTTTTCACAAAGTTTTTTTTCTTTTTCTTAACTTTTTTAATATCAAACTTATTTTTAAAGTAACATTGGTAGCGTCCTCTTCTCTTCTCCAGAGTAACTAATTACTAAGTGTAGCTTTATGTTATCTACGCAGAGTTTATGATAATTCAAAAAAAATATTTTATTTCTTTATTGCATTCACACAGCATGGTATATAATATAAATGCAACAAGTAAATGTGATATAAAGAAAAAACTGTAACATGCAATGTCCATGAATGGCAGTTATCCAATGATAACAGACATTAGATATCCAGGAGGCGGCGGGGGCCAACGGCGCTTCAACCGTCTTTGGAAATTACCTGGGAGTGAGTTTGAATAGAGGGCTTGGCCGAGGTGATTTGGATGGAGGGATAGATGACTGTGTATCGGGATTTTGGGACAAACGGGATCTTTAGGTCGTTGTAAATGGTGCGGTTAGAGACATAAAAAGGGGCGTCGACAATACGACGAAGGATTTTTGATTGAAGGGTTTGAATTCTATTAGGTTGGCACGCTTAGTAGTGCCGTCCAGTTCTAGTCCGTAGATCCAAATTGCAGGGAGCAGTGAGATATAAAGTTGTCTTTTCTTCAGAAGTATTAGTCTAGAGCGTTTCTCAAGAAGACTAGCCAGACGTCTGAAGCGTTGGTTGAGGGTGATTCGTTTAAGTCTAATATGGGGATTCCATATGGGTTGGTTGTCCAAGATATTTATCGTCCTAGATAATAACAAACGTGGTCTGCGGGAGAAATAGGAATATTGAACAGGTAGTTGGGAGGAGTTGGGTTAGTGTCGGATTCTTTTTTGTTTAACGTGAAAACTATGCATTGGGACTTATTAAGGTTGATTTTTATTCTCCATTTCGTTAGCTAGGATTCAAGTGAGGGAAGATGGATTTGCAAGGAACGTCTGGAAAAAACGGGATCGGTATGAGGTGATAGGATTGCTGTATCATCAGCATAGGTGAACAGGTTAGTGTCGGGGTGTACGGGGATGTCGGCAGTATAAATTGTATATAAGATGGGTGCGGGAATGCGGCCCTGAGGCACTCCGGCTAGGATGGGTTAGATAATTCAAATATAAAAATGAAAATTATTAATTTTTTTTGAAAAATAATGTTACGAAAATTTAATTAATTAAACTAGACTTTGTTTAATAATGGATTTTATACAATCTGTATACATGAATAAATACACATGGAAAAATAACTTTCAATAAACATGATGATACTGTTATACTGTTTAATCACAAGTGATAAAAAAATAAAAGCAGCCAATACTTTTTCTCACTAGTGAAGAAAAGTAATATTATTCAAATCCAACTAGCCCGACATCTAGCGGCAATAAGGGAAAATAAGTTCAAAACATGCAGCGGATTGAGGTTATACCAACGGACCTGGTGAGAGAGGCAGTATTTGACTTGAATTAAAGTACATTCACAGTAATTGCATGGGCAGTTGCGCCACGGGGGGGCGGGTGGAATAAACAAAATGATATTTTAAACAAAATAAAAAACGATAGCACAATAATTTAAAAATTTATCAGTAGCTTAGAAACTTACTATAAATTTTCGAATTCCCTTCTACAACAGTTTAGAACAATCTGAATAACAATGGTTGTTTTGTTTTATATATCATATTATGACTAGTATAAAACGTTCCATTGAAATCCGATCAAAACTACGCACTTATATTACATTAAAATTAATGTTTTTTATTTTTGTTTTAGAATGTTCTAGAAAGTTATAAATTGTTCAAAACACATTGTTTTTACATTAAATATTAAAATGTAATAATTTAAATCTGGCTTAGATGATTAAAAACATATTTTTTCTGCAACCGTGGACAATAATTATTTAAATCAATTAAATAAATTAATGTAATAAGTGAAGTTATACTATTTAATCACAAGTGACAAAAAAATAACAGCAGCTAATACTTTTTCTCACTAGTGAAGAAAAGTCATGTACTAGCCCGACATCTAACGGCAATACGCGAAAATAAGTTTAAAACATACAGCGGATTGAGGTTATACCAACGGACCAGGTTGTAATGTGACAAACAGTATTTGACTTGAATTAAAATTACGTACATACACAGTAATTGCATGATTTCATTAATTATTTATTTTCATATAAATTAAGAACCAATTTAATAAGGTTGCAGAAGAGAATTAATATTCAACACGAGAATAAAGTATTTTTACACTCTCGTCCAATTTCTAGAATCAATGGCTAAACTCGAGTGTAAAAATGCATTTCTTTACTCATTGTCTGATAAATAGCTAATTTTTCATACTGCACAGCTTTTTTTAGCTACTTTTTAGTAAATGTTTTGGTTTTATTACTACACTTAATTTAATGTAAAATGAAATTAATTCTGTACGCTCTAATTTTTACAAGATCACTGCCCTTCACTTAAATTTGTTCGTCCTGAACAGACAACTGAATTTCTTTTCCGGTACAGTACTAGTCTTTCGAGATTTATGACATCATTTTATCTGTCTAAGTTTTGAATTCTTCTGAATATCCTAGTAAACCATATCACTTATTCTTTTACTTATGTTTTATTCGACCCTTCGCATAGTATGTGCAATTTTTGGGGATAATCCTATCCAAAGTGGATTATCTAGCAATACTAACTGTTGAAACTGTCTGAGCCTGTTCATTGTTTATGTCTTTGATCAATCACTTCCCATCATCGAACGCACGTCAGCTTTGCTTCACTATATCGTACTGGCAAATGAAAGGCTTTAACTTTAACTGCGAATCTCCCACCTAGAAGCCATAGAAGAAGTTGAATAATAGCCGACTATCTAAGAGCTTAATATATTGCTAAAGGTCAACCCAGGCCCTGTGACAGACATGGCCCAGGATAGCGTCTGTCCAACATACAACTTCGAGGTTCCATTTCGGGTGTTCCTAGGTTCTAGGACGGAATGGTCCAAGGGGTGGGAAAAACGCTACCGGCCAGGACCTCTGTGGTTCACAGATGGTTCTAGGATGGAGTGCGGGACTGGAGCAGGAGTATACGGAATGAGCCCAGAGGTACTCATTGAGAGGCCTTTGGGCAGGTATTCCACTATATTCCAGGCTGAAGTGTTTGCCACTAAGGTCTGTGCCGCCAAGGAGAATCTGTCTAGAGCCCCAAGGAGCAAGGTCATACGCATTTGCTCGGACAGTCAGGCTGCACTGAAAGCCCTAGAGGCTTACAGAACTACCTCATACCTGGTGAAGGAATGTCGAGAGGCATTGTCGAGACTCTCCAGGCACAACAAGTACAGCTGTTGTGGGTGCCTGGACATGCAGGGGTTGAGGGTAATGAGACAGCTGATCAACTGGCCAGGAACGGGGCCAACACTCCGTTCATTGGTCCAGAGCCGGTCCTGGGAATAACTGGCTGAGCAATTCGTGCAGCGATTAGAGAGTGGGGTCGCAGTAAGCATGAAGAGCTCTGGAGGAGGAGCCCGGGTGTTATACACAGTAAAAGGATGATGCCAGGACTGTGTAAACAAAGAACCCAAATGACTCTTAGTCTGAGTAGGAGCCAGATTTCTCTGGTGACGGGACTATTTACGGGTCATGGTAGGTTCAGGAAACATCTGTACAAGGTAGGACTCATTCGAGCGGAACCCTTGTGCAGACTGTGTCAGGAAGAGGAGGAAACGGCCTCCCACCTGTTGTTCGATTGCGTTGCAATAATCAAATTGAGGTATGAAATCATTGGTACGTTGCGACCTGAGGAGATAGTAGCTCAAAATGACCTGGTGGTGAAAGTCCTCAAACTCCTTAAGGAGGGAGGGTTTGTCTACTAGGAACTATCGGGGGTGGTACAATAAGCCTCTGTTGGCTGCAGTGCCGGGATATAGCCCTCCCGAGGTTGGATAATAATAATAATAATAAAGGGTCCCATAATGGAGTTGATGAGGAGAGAAAATTAGGTTAGATTAATTAGACGAGATATAAAGACACTGTTATAATATAGCTATAAGCTATATTACAAACTGCACTGGACTTGTAATGATTATATAGAATAAAAAGGGTTAGAGTAGAGTTATGACACGATGTGATGTATATGGTTGAATCTGATAGATCGATATCTAGATCTCTCACTGGCTTATATACAGGTTCTCCCCACTCTAGCCTGCTTAAGTCAGAGAGTACCAGAGAGAGTCTGTTTTCACTCGGTCGGGCTTGTGTTCTCTCTCTTGCCGTTACAGTCTCATGCGATTCTATTTTGGGTTCAAATAGTGTTGACCTAGGAGGAGAGGGTGTTTCAGCGGACCATATTGCTAAAGATCAACCTCGCTTTAATAACCTATACACACTAATCAGAGAATCTTCTGCAAAAGAATTCAACCAATAATTTATTGTCCTGATGCTTCTAGTGGTCTTAAACATTAAAAATCTGGTTAAGCGCTAAGGCTACACAGTTAACAATAATTACTCTAGTTATTTAAATGCCAATTATTTAAAACTTTCAACTACGATTTAAATTTATATGAACAAAGAAAAATTATCGATTTCTTATTTTTTTTTTTTGCGTTTAATCTATCATTTTTTAATATAAAAACCTGTAAATGTTGGGTCAAAATAAATAAGATATTTTTAGTATTTAATCTAAAGCAATAACAAATTACTACATCATCAAGACAATTACAACATATGCCGTTTAATATGAAAAATGATGTAAGACTAGTTTTTCCTTATTTCAATTTATTTAAAGATTTTTCCAATTTAATCACTTCATAAATACGTATATTAAAGAATTTTAGTTTTTGATAAAAACAAAATGAATAATTTTAAATTTACTATAAATAAAAACCACCTTCTTCACAATTATTTATTTATTTATTTTTTCTGTAAATTATAATATATGTATTTTCACTTTTTCCAAAATTGATTTTACATTACTTTCACAATAAATGGCCTAAGATGAAAAATTCAATTAAATCACAAGCAATTCGATGATTATTTGAAGGCATGCAATTATAGTAGAACCACAATTTTTATACACCAAGACATCTTTACTTCCTCTATTAGTCAAGCAAAGAGATAGATCACTAATAAAATGTTTCTTTCTAGTTAATTTTAAGTGGTGGTAGCCCATTTATTTTTATTTTAAGTTTATTTTAAACACAATCTAGAATGGAATTGGATATCTGCAGCTACATCCCATCCGCAAATATAACACGCAAAACTTTAGACAAGTAGAAGTGATAATTAAACAAGAAAATTTATTTACTATACACTATATTATAGAAAAATTCAAATTTAATCCTATTTGATTTTGTTAATATTATTTTCGAAATTCAGTTTATACAACAGAAATATTTGTGCTTTCTTGAGCAAGAAAAAAAAAAATGAGGATGTATATAATTAAAAAAGTAAAAAAGAAGAAATATTTCTTCTAGAACCGACACTTTACAATTTGGTGTCAAATGATTATCTTCCAAACTTGATAGAAACTTGGTACAATACATACGTATTTATGTCTAAAAATGTTCCAGCACTTGTTATGGATCACTTCAAGTTTTAGACTGGGGGGAGGGGGGGTCTTAACAAATATGTCAAAATATTCTGGTTTAGAAATGGATTATATGAGAATAAAAATTCCTTTTATAAAAGCATACATTTTACATTTAAACAAGCTTTCAGCTATAGAAGCTTGGATAGTTTTAAGTTAACACGAATATTTTCTGTGAAGTAATTGAATCCAACAAGACGATGGCAGGTTACAATCTTTTTTTGGTAGGTTATAACCTAATAGTGTTTGGAATCAGTGCAAGTCTTTAAAAAAAAAAAAAAACTTGGGGAAAAGAATTACTTTTAATATAAAGTTGAGTAATTTATCAATTTAGCCAAATACAGTACATACTTAATTGACTATACAGATTAGCATGTTTCCAACCTTATAGGTTATAAAATTATAACCTTCGATTCAATATTGTTCTGGCCTGACATGTTGTTTGATATTATATCTTATTAAGAGAAGCCTGTATTAGAATTAATGTTACAATAAATTAAAAGATATTTTTATATAAAAATGACATAAGATGTATAACGAAGGAAGATGTCAGCTAGATTAATTTTTTTTTTTTTTTTTTTTTTTAAGGAGATTTGCATTATGCACTGCGACCTAAAAGATTTATTGTAGCTCCCGGGAGCCTTCTCAGTGTACTGCCGGCTTCCGAACAATATTCTCTAGCTATAGACAACACTGCCCATCACCAGGTAGGCTCCTAGAAAGAGAAAATCTAGGGGGGGGGGGCAAGGCTACTGGATTTGATCCCGTGACTTCTGTGTTGCTAGTCCAGCGCGCTACCCACTGACCTAATCCTTTTCCTTACATCATGTTAATTCATTCTGATTAATTTTGTAACATTACAAATATATTATATTAGAGCGATAATAAAAACGAAATATTATTAGGCAATTTGGTTTAATTAGCATCATGCATCACTTATATATAATTTTAGTATTTTGTGTTAGTTTCATAAGGAAAATCGAAAAAGAAAAACCAAAATAATAGATGAAAGAAAGAATAAATTCTGAATGGTGCGTTGCAAAATGAAGAAGTAGTAGAAGAAGAAGAAATAGAAAATAGGCCAGTGCAAAAATTCAAACATACGAGTGCTACCTCGGTTGGCTCTTGGATCTCTAGAAGATGCTGCAAAACTTGAAAATCCACCGAAATAATCAAAACCTTGTGAAGCTACAATAGCAATAATGGTAGCTAGACAAAGTGATACCTGTAAGCAAAAAAAAAAGGATATAATCATTATTATTATTATAAAAATAAAAATAAATCAATGACATACTATTAAATAGACATAAATTAATGTTAAAATAGATAAAAAAAAAAAAACCCGCATTATATAACTCCCTCATTCCTTCTTTATCTATCTTTTTATAAACAGAAATCGTATTCAGTTTTAAAACGTTAATGAGTTGTTAATGAGATGACCCAGTTTGTATTTCACGTTTAGTAAAAACTTAATAACACGATTCCGACGCTACACTATTACATTATATTCTAAACTTATTTTATATACAATTATTTAACTATTATTATACTTTACATTAAATAGACAAAAATAAAAATCCTGAAAGGTTAATCATTTGTAATGCTTTAAAAAATTCTTGCTTTATAAATAAATTAGATAAACTATAATCCGTAACTAAAAGGAATTGCAAAAATGTTCACAGTGAATTGATTTACAGTTTCACAGTGTCCAAGGAATACGTTTTACAAGATCGGACATATATATTTATATATATTATATGTCGCGTCGTATATTATATTCCTTGGATACAGTGAAACAGAAAATCAATTAACTGTGAAAATTTTCGCGATATATATATATATGTACATGGTAAATATGATTATTTATCAAATACTATATATATATATATACTTATTGCATGAACATTGCATCTACAATATGGTTCCACTTTTATGGTGCACTAATATATATATTTCGAGAAGTTACTGCTACCTAGAAATGGGAATTTTTCCCAGATGTTAGATACAGTAGGATCCAAACTGGTCAGCTGGTAAAGAAAAAAAAAAGAAAAACAGAATTGTAATTTTAAACAGTTCTGTTTTCAAATATATTATTATTATTGCAATAAATGTAATATTTCTTCAATAGATACATTTTTTTGTTCTTTAAACATAAGAAATTTTACAACATGCTTGTTCTTAATTATATATGGTCTAAATATATTTGATAGTTGGTAGAACTGTTTCAATAAATTCAAGGGGTGTTTCACAAAGAAATATGCTACAAAACTACGAAAATAATTTACGCGTAAAAAAAAATAAAAATAGTAAAAGTCCACCACAGATCAATAGGAATATACCATCTTGTTAAAGTTATTTCTGAATGAGAATTCAATTCTGATTGTAGTCAGTGTGTTGGTGTAGTGGATACGAGAATGGACTTATAAGTGGGAGGTCACCGGTTCGAGTCCCCGCGTATAACTGCTAAATTTTATATTTGTTTAAAAAATATTTATGGTAAAGTAATTCTTCCGCCCCCCCCCGTCCACGACATCTAATTTGGTAATTGGACGTTAGCCAACCAAAAAAAAAAAAAATGTGTGAACAATTTGCATAAATGTTTAAAGAAACTCGTTGATTAATAATAAATCCCCTGATGAATTTTGAATGTTAACTTGCTCCATTCCTTAGACGTGGTGATATCCAAACCGGATATGAAGTTGGAACTTCCTGTATTTACTCAATCGTCTCATAACCTCATATACTCTTCCGCCTCATAACCTAGCCACCTTCCTCATAACTCAAAGTAGAAAAATCGCCTAAATTCTCTGAGACAGGTATTATCATAAGATCCGTCCACAGGATTCGGTCCAAATTTGTCAATCCGTCAGATCAAATTTTTCAATAATATTTCCAAAAATAAACTTCTTTAGAAAGGAGACAATAATAAGTGTAAAATTTCTGGGTTTTTTTCATAGATGTAATATAACATTTTTTTTGGTTAATAAGTGTTATAATAATTTTTTTTTTCTTCAGAAAATTATGGAGTATGTACATGTGTTATTTTCATCTTAGCACACTTTTACGAAACATAGAATAAGGTATTAAATAGAAATAACATTAACATCATGTAATTTAAAATAAAATATAGAATTCATCTTGTTACAGTAAATAGTTTATAGAATTGAATTTAATACAATCTCTATGTACATATATATGTTATTATATGTTTCGTTTATGTGGTTTCTGCTTTAACAAGAACTAATGACACAATAATGCGGTCTGATACTACTTTTTACTAGATTTTTTTAAAACTTGCATTATATTTTGTCGGACCAACATGCTGGAGTTCCTCTTAATCAAAGTTTTTTTAGAATCTTATTGTTACATTATAATTTTTATTATACTACCAATATTATCATTATTTTTCTATTGGTATGGTTGCAATAGATTTATCTATTTTTTTTTATTTTTTTTTAGCAATACTTATTAGTTATCTACTTTATTTAGTGTAAATAAAAAAAAAAGAAGTACTTTATCGATAACATTCATAGAAAATTTCTATTGTGGTTTCCCACAATATCTGATAAACCAACAAGGATACGCAAATTCTGTTCCTTACTTTTGTATTTAAATAGTTATTATATTTTAACATCCCATTCCAACTCTTCCACTCTATGCAGAAAACATTTATTGCAGAAGCAGTGAGCTATTGGATTTGAAAACATAATAAGTAGAGGAGCCAGATTTGGGCTATTCACTATGTGAGCAATAACCATAAAACCTGTCGATTTTTAAAGTTGTTAATCAGTAGGTTTGGTTATGGTTTTCTTATTGATATCAGGATCCTATTTCTTTCACCTACCAGAGCAGGTTATAATAATAAATAAAACCTATGGCACAACAGCCAGAGAAGGGCTAAGGTGTACCAGGCGGCGATTTGTATTGTGGTGAGGGGGTGGTAAGGATGCCGCGGTTCCTTCGCCGTTTAGTTTCAACCTTTGCTAACTAGCTGCGCTACCAACTGTATGTAGCTTCCCAATTTTTTCTGGCCAACATTGCCCTCACGGGAATCGAACCCGGAATTCTCGCACCAAAGGCGATTGAGCTAGCCACAAGACCAACGCATAAGGACCAGTGCAGGTGATTTCAGTGGAACTGATTTCTAGTGGATGAGATTGCCCGGCCATTGGAAAAAACTTCAAAGTTTACTAAGCTTTTTGCTGCTAAGTACCAGAGAGAAAACTTTCATCGATTTTTGAAAGCACATGTCGATGAGGGTGTTATTTTAGGGCCTGGACGCTGTCTTAGGTACTTATTTCAGGTATGTATCTTAAGTAACTATTTCAGAGCCAGGGTAGAAGAGGGTTTTCCAGTAATATAATAAGGCCTAGGATGACAAATTCATAAGCTAACATTTCCTAGAGTATTGGGAATTTCTGTTCATATTACTAAATAAGTGAAGTTTCTCGGAATTTTCATTGACAACACATAAAATTGGTGGGAACATGTTAAAAGAGAGCATCAAAAGACAATATACCCCTTTCGGAGTATACTGGAATCATATGCTAAAATTGGGGGCTAACCGCCCAGTTGTTGATTTGTGTATATTCTATAGTAGAAAACCTAGATTGTTGTATAGGGTATAGTGGCACATTGAGGCAATGTTTCTCTAGACTGCTGTTGGAAGATATTCAATGGTTGACTTGTCCGGTTGTCGGTGACCCTGCGTTCAGACTACGACACTTACTGTTGATGAGACCTTGCATCAATGACTGTAATAGAATTAACCAGACAAAGTTTTTGTTCAAGGGAAGCGATTTTTTTTCTTCAACTGTTTAACATTGGAAATTTTTAGAAACCCCTCTTACACGTGCTGCTGTACGTTGGGTATTACACGAATGGCCTAGAATGAATGGAAGGTCATGAGATGCGTTCTTTTTCGAGACAGGATTCTTGGTGGATGGACTATTGTTTTCCTTGCTAAGGCTTATCATACTATTCTCAGCTGCATTTCGGATGAACGGATAGGCAGCTGAAATTTAAAAGGGACATGTATTTATCCGTATGGTGTGGCTGTATTGAAGGGACTAAATTGTTGCTTTCCAAATTGATGCTAGAAAGAACTCCTAGAAGATTGGAGGATTATCTACACCCAAGGATGTTCTTCTAATCTGGGAATCATTGCTACTAAGTTGGTAAATATGTTGACTATATAGTGCAATGCTCTCGTCGTGTTACTGGACGCAAGTCTGTCTGACATCCAGAAATGGCAGGCAGCTTCATAGCATTCATCCTTATAAATGATTATCGTCGTAGTATCATCAGTAGTATGTCGTAGGCCCAACGAAATACTGAACGACATTCAGACAAGGTTGATATTGCAGTGCATTTAAAAGAACTTCTCTTTCCTGGGTACCTGGTTCGATTGTTCCAAGGGTAGTTTAGGAGACATCTCTTCCGAATGTTAGATCCCAATTGTAGAATGTGTGAGTCAGAGGAAGAAACACCCATTCATCTTAGGATAGCTACTTGGGAATTTGTGCAGAACGTGGAAGAAACTAGGCTCTTTCACATTAAGCTTATTTCTTCTGTTTGTTCGTAGTGCAATGAATCTTAGCTGATCAGATCTGGCTAATTCTGATCTTGATATGGGATTGCTACATGGTCCCAGAGGGCTTTGTTTAGCGCAGGGGTTAGTTCCTCTCCATTACCGAATAATAATAATAGGTAAATATATAATTGATATTTAATAAAACACTAATAGAAACAAATATAATTAGTATTATGTAATAATTCATACAATATTACTTTATTTACAATTAAAAGAAATTAATTTTTTATCAACATTTTTATTTATTAACCCAGTTATAACATATATATTATATCACAATAATAGTTATGTGAAGTGAATTACTGCGTGAAGTGATTAAGTTATTATTTATTAATTATACAATAAAAATTCTAGATGACGACTAGATAAGAAAGACATAAAATTAAGAAATGAATTTTTTTGAAGAAAGCCTAACTACATGGTTCATATTGTACCCTAGATTTCTTTTAGCGGATAGTGGACTGCAACCTGAAAGGATCTATTGTGCCTTCCGGAGCCTTCTCAGTGGACTGACAATACTGCCCAACAGCGGCCAGTGAGCTTTACCGGCTCCTAGGAAGAGAAAATCAAGGGCAGCACTGTTGGATTCGAACCCGGGATCTCCACTTTGGAGTCCACTGCGCTATCACTGAGCGTTTGAAGAAAATATGTGCAGCCGTATTTTAAGAAAAAAAAGTTAAAAGATGAAAACCATTTTGTAATATAAGTCCCCCTTCTGGTTAAACTTGGAATTTAAATCTCCTGTGATTTCTTTTGTTTTTGAAATTCAAATGAAGTCCTTATTCTAAATAAGGATGGAACTTGTTCCGAGGACGTTAAGGAGAAAGTAGGAAAGGGGAGAGCAGTGACGCGGATGGTGCATTCCGTATTATGGAACCGCGACGTGAGCATTCCTACTAAGCACAAGATATATGCCTCCTTAGAAGAAAGCGTACTTCTATATAGTTGGGAGGCTTAGACTCTGTCAGCGAGGTTATGCGGTACCCTAAATGCTTCGCAAATGGGGTTTTGGAGGAGGTGCTTAAGAAAAACTATTCTCGATCGAACACCAAACGCCACCATCAGAGAGATAGCCGCAGCAAATAAGACAATCCTCGAAAAAATTTATGAGAAAAGATTGCTGTGGTTCCTAAACAAACATTTTGGTGGCAACCTCCTGGTGGACAGAGGAGAGGGAGGCCAAAAGCTAGCTGGCTCGCATAGGTGCGCGAAGTAATGTCGGCGAGAGGTTTATGCGTAGACGATGCCTTGGACCGGGAAAAATGGTTACTTGAGGCCTAGGGAGTTGCCTTAAGAAGAAGAAGAAGAAGAAATTCAATTCAATGGATACAAGATAAATATATATTTGGATCCAATGGACAACCAGTTTCTATTGAAAAACATTCTTACAAATATACATTATAAATGCAAAACCAGTTTCGTAAATCTGGCATAATGTATTATTTCCTGAAACTGGAGATTTAAAAAATCCCTTGGTAAATATTAATTTCGGCTCCTCATAAAAAATTCCGCAAACAAATATAAACCATAATAGGAGGTTTTGGTGATACATTATTTTTCTATTTATCACACTTTCAAACAGGATTTCTCTTTCTAATGTAAAAGCTATCATCAAAATGTTATTAGCGAAGATTAACTAAATCATACGGATATAGTATACTTGTGTATTGTGTGTGTCTGTGTATCTGTGTGAACAATGTGCTAATAAAGATGAAATGACGAATATTTCGCAACAATATTGGCGAAAGTTTTTCTAAATGAATCTGTACGTAATATAATAAAATATAATAAAATAAAATAAAAAAAAAAGAAAAGAATGAAATCTGTTTTCCACACGGGAATTTAACAATTATACGTATATGATAAATTATTATCATCCGGTTTATTGCTTAACAAATTTTATTATGTTTTTTTTTCATCTAAGTACATTTTGAAATTATTATTTGTTATTATTTGTTATAAAGCCCATACACTCACAAAAACTTAGTTATAAAATCCTTTGATGATTACTTTCTCATCCTAATATAAAAGGAAGCATTCCCGTTGTGGATCAAATTCCAAATTACAGTTTTTCACCGATAAACCCAAAGAAGAAAAAAAAGTATCTTATGGTCTGTATTTGTGTTAACAATAAGTCCCAAAAAACACAAATTTATTTTCCATGTGGCCACCATCACGTGATCACAAAGGAAAACTACGATTGAAAGCCGTTTACCGGAAGTATAACTTTGTTAAATTTGTTTGTTTTTTTTTCCGAATTAAATTGAATACGCCTTCATCAATGGGTTTCTTTAAATCTAGCTCAGTAATTACAAAAGTCAATCTTTTTTTTTTTACTTTCTCTTACACCTAAAATAAGAGGAAGGACCTATTGTAATCGTGAAAAAATTTCGATATCGAGTTTTCACCGGAAATATCCATTTTGAGGTCCCCTGAGTCAAAAAAAAAAGTGATTTTTAGAAAATGGTCTGTGTGTGTGTGTGTGTGTGTGTGAGTGTGAATGTAAACAGCATAGCTCAAAAAACTAAAAATCGTAGAAAGTTCAAACTTGATATTCCGTTTAGATATCACCATAAGATCCGACAGTGGATTATCTGTCAAAATTCCTCAAACGGAAGTAACACTTTACTACTTTTTTTTTTACTTTTTTGCAATTTTCTCAAAAATAGCTCCAACGATTTTCCTGAAACTTTATATATCAAGTACACATACAAAGAGCTATAACTTTTTCTGAAACATTTCTCCGGGGAAATTCATTTAAGGGCAGTTTTGGGGGGAGGGGTAGGGTTAGGTTTTCCTCTGAAGTGCTATTTCAGTTTACTATACAATTCTGTCATCTAAATAAGGTTTAATTAGAATTAAACATGTGGTTGAAATTGCGAGTTTGAAAAAAAATCGAATGACCGGAAGTGAATTTTTACTGAAATGTATTTTTCAATTTTTTCTGGTATTTTCTTAAAAACGGCTCCAACGATTTTCTTTAAAGTAATAATGTGTACTATACGTATAAAGAGCTATAACTTGAAACATTTCTCCTAATAATGTCACATTTAAAGGTGCTTTTGGCGAAGTGATGGGGTTATGTTTACCTCTAACATGCTATCATAGTTGATTATACAATTATACCAACTAAACAAAATTAATTAGAAATAAATAAATTGCCAAAATTCCGAGTTTCAAGAAAATTAGTAAACCGGAAGTACGCTTTTACTTGTACAATTTTTCAGTTTTCGACGAATTTCATTAAATGTAGTACATACACTAAGTACAATAAAATTTGTCAATTACAATTTTGAAAATTGGAGTAAGAAAGTAAGTTGTATGCGAGTGTTTCATACCAGATTTTTTTTTTTTTTGTTTTTTTTTAATAGACGTGGAAAATTGGGGAATTTATGAAAAATATATCAATTATATCTCTGAGAAATATATAGAGATCAGTTCGGCAAGCGTTCGTGAAGTTTTGTATGCATGGTCTGTGATTTAGTGCACGGGAGACTATTTCTAGAAGGGTAGTTTAATATTTTTTTTGACGAGGTCGCCGATGTTGACCACTGTATATTATCAAAGTTGACGGAAGAAATCATTATAGGGTCCCTAGCTATGATTAACCACCATATTTACAGTTAGTTACAAGTACAACTTAACCATCTAATTGAAGATAATTAATAGTATATTGTAATGTTTTTGGTGTGATGTGTTTTATGTTTGTAGTAGCTTGTGTAGCACGAACGGTTTATTAAAAGGGCTTGTGAGTTTGTGTGTTTAAGAGAGAAGTATTAGTAATAATCAAGAGAGCACCACTGTTTTGAAATAAATATATTATTCTTTAAAAGAATTTAATCTTTACAATATCACAATAATGTGCTTATAAGTATACTGAAATTAGTTGGAATAAACTTTTATGTTATAACTTAAACTGCCACTGATTCTAAGAGAGCGAAAAACAAGTATTCTGCTTGAATGTCTGTTTTAGACTGTCTTGAAGGAATGCCTTTTAATTGTTCGTTCAAATCTTCTCCTGTGAGAAGAAGGGGTAGTCAATGCTAACAAGATTCATGAACTCTTCCTGTAACTGTACTTCTTCTACCTGGGTTACCCTTTTTGCCAACCAGCCATAATTTTCTTCAATTAAAATAGATATAATTTCTTGCATCCATCACAATATGAACAAATAACTAATAAAAAATTGTAAATAAAAAATACAAACAAATAACAAATACATGAATTATAGTAATTATGTGATAATGTATTTTTTATTTTTTTGTAAAAATATATGATACGTAAGCTGTGTTATAGCAACTCTATATAACCAAGCGGGAGTCCCACCGACATTTTGTACATTTTTTTTACAAATAAAGCAGAGAGTCTCTCTCTGAAACATCATTCCAAAGAAAATTTAATTTTATATTTTCCTGGACGAGCTACAACGTTAAGCTTATCTTTGAAGTTTCATTCGGCCCCCATCACCTAATAATAGTTTTACCATAATTCTAAGTTTGAAAAAAATCGATTAATTAGATGGGTGCGCTCGGATTTTCTCGGATTGCTCCGAAACATTTTCAAAAATTCTGGAATCTTGATATATACATAAACCTATCAGTTTTATTTATTTAGTGTTTTTTTTTTTTAAAGAAGCAGAGAGACATTAGATATAACTCATATAACTTTTTATTCTGATAGGTTTTATTTTAAAAACATGATTACCTCCTGTGCTAAGTGTTTAGGATAGGAATAGTTAATAATCCATTCTAACCTTTCTGTAAAGAGAAAGATTTTGACATCATCTATCCAGAGTACTAAGGAACTCCTAACTGACATCTAAGGAATGTGTCATCTGCGAAATTTTCGAAATTTAATAGAACATCGGAAATATGTGTTTTAAGAGCCCAAAATATTTTGGGGCGAATTGTGTTTGTGTGAACAAAATTACTCCAAATAACGAAAAATCACAGAAAGCTTGAAACTGAAATTCCATTTAGAGATCACTGTGGCATTCAAAGGTTTCTGTGAAAAATCTGTCAAACTGAAAAAAATGGGAAATTTTTGATTTTTTTTTTAACAGTTTTTCTTGATTTTCTTAAAAAAAAAAAAAAAAAGGCAGATCAATTTTCTTTAAATATCATTTATCTTCAAGCGGAAGTTTCGAATTTAATAATTCCTTAAATTCTTCCTCTTTTACTCAAGTTAATCGGGAACACTACTTTGTTAGTTCCATTGAGGCTGATGCTAAATCTGGGGTATGCACCAAATTTTGTTATTTCTGGAAAAATGTTGATGTACACTGTAATAATTGGCACAAATATTTTGATGTACACTGTAATAATTGGCACAAATATTTTGATGTACACTGTAATAATTGGCACAAATATTTTGATGTACACTGTAATAATTGGCACAAATATTTTGATGTATTCAGCAATAATCGGCACAAATATTTTTATGTACACTGTAATAATTGGCCAAAATATTTTGATGTACACTGTAATAATTGGCACAAATATCAGAATAACAAATGTATTCGACATTAATCGGCACAAATATTTTGATGTACACTGTTATAATTAACAAAAAATATTTTCATTTTCTTTATTACATTTTAATTCAATAATGGAACAATTTGCAAAATGTCACTTTTGTACAGTGGTTTTGACGTCATTAACCTCGCACTTGGTAAAAAGTAAAAATGGCAGATTTCTGTAAGCACCTACTTTGGAGAAATACATACGATTTCCAAATCATTATATTTTCAAAGATTAGACTGCCAACATTGCACACAATACGGAACTATCCTCAAAGATTTCCGCTTTGATAAAAGTGTCTCTATCACCCCTCTTACTGGAGAAAGGATGCCACATTTGCCCCATATATCCTACTTTGCTGTTTAAATAATTATGTTCTTTTTGCTTTTGTATGTTTATATTTATTGTTTGCAATATTTAGTATACACCAAAAAGACACCTATAAGACGTATACACCTATTGTATAAGATTCTATCTTGAAACAAACAAAAAAAATTAATTAATTAATAATTGAGAGTCACTGATTTCTGTAGTTTGCATTCTTACTCTTCCTTTTCATTTCAAGTTTTCTTATATCGCTCTTAATGTCATCCAGTCATCGCAGACAGAGCCGGATTCTACTGTTTTGGTTTCCAGATTTCTCTAACATTTTTAATGAAGTCTTTCTTCCGGTCTGTGGCTGTTCGAGTCAGGTCATTTGACTTCTCTTTTCCTCCCAAAAAAAAAAAACTAGATCCGTTATATTGTATAACACTTCATCGCTGCATTAATTCTTATCATTCAATTCCTAAATGTTTAAAATGTTTTAATTTCTGGCCTTAATCCCTAGGGTTCGCTACAGATTTTACAGATCGAACCAAATTTCGTGCATCTTGATAATCCATTTGTTGCACTGAATTAGATGCACTTGCTAGTATTCTATTAAACAGGCTGCATTTATTTCCTATGTTATTGTGAACTTAACTCTATGCTTTTCATCCATCAATTATCAATTCTTCATTAAAGAGCTTTTTTTCTACTGTATTTCACGTAATACGTTTTGATCTCATAAGTGAAGACTTAGTTTACTGGCCAAGTCTTTTCTCCCAATTATACGCCTCTACATCTTGCTGGATTTCTAGCACAATGAACAATTTTTACGTTTTTTTTTTTTTTTATTGTAAACACTTATTCTATAGTCCTAAGAATATCATAAATTATGGCTTTTCATCCTTCGGATACTCTTGTTTTTGATTACTGGTATTTTTAAACATAAATTGGGATAATTTTCAATAATTAGAGATATTTTCCGTGATGGCCTGCTTCTTTTTTGTGGTCATCGACCGGTTTCAGGCTTTTGCCCATCATCTGGGTGTTTTTTTCTAAACAGTGTGATTAACATAGAGATTAGCACAGAGCAAATTTACTTGATACACTGGTTTTAAAAATGTTTTTGTTAGGACCTAACTAGGTTAAGAGGGGCGGTGGTACCTGAGTGGGAAAACACTCTTGTTTCGGTCTTTTAAAGGGATATTGTTCTCTTTTAAAAAATGGTAACATGCTTTTCCCTTTTAAAAATGGGACCAGTATGCCTTTAAAAGACCGAAACATGTGTTTTCCCACTCAGGTATGAACACCCCTCTTAACCTAGTTATTATTATTATTCAAAGAAGGGGAGGACAAAACCCTACGCTATCCAAAACCTCCCTGGGCCCATATAGCTACCCCTAAAGAATAACAACTACTAGGACTAGAAAAAAAGTCCAGGCCCAGGTTTTAACCATCTAAGTTTCACCACAGACCGAACAAATCGGTCCAAAACCTTAAAAGGACAGCTTAAGATCTTCTACCGATATCCTATTCTGGCCGAAGGTCCTAAACCTAATCTCCTCACAGCCCAAACAATCCGTCATAGGTTGCATGGGTATTTCCTCCTCCGTCTTACAAACTCTACAAAAGGGGTCAGGCATGAGTCCCATTGTATAGAGATGTCTCCTTAAGCCATAATGCCCAGTGAGGAAGCCAACCAGATGTCTGAGAGAGGTTCGTGAAAGACATCGGATCCCGCTACTCAAAACTCCGTCCGGACCCCCAATGAGCATCTTAAGACTGATCCATAAGGCTGAGTGCTGTAAGGTCATCCACGTCTGGAAGCCTGGCAAACATGTGCTAGAAGACACACCAACACCAGGCTTTGGACCAATGAAAGGGTGAGAGGCGCCTAATTTGGCAAACCTATCCACCTCCTCATTCCCAAAGATTCCCATATGACCTGTAACCCAGGCCAGAAGAACATCCTTCAATAAAGAAAGATCTTCCAGTCTTTTAGTACATTCCAACACCAATCTGGAAGTGAAGACACATGAGCTAAGCGCCTTCAACGCAGCCTGGCTGTCCGAGCAGACACAAACACCTTTTAAATTAGTGTTACGCACCCTCTCATCCAAAATACAACAAAGAATTGCATAAACCTCAGCCTGGAAAATGGTGGCCCACTCACCAAGAGGCACCACCAAATGGTCTCCCGTCTCAAAATAGACGGCAGCCCCAGACCTACCATCCATCCTGAAACCGTCCGTGTAGCAACGGAGATAATTCTCAGACGGACCCAGGGTTAACCGATCAGGCTCTTCTGAACCTAGTTAGGTCCTAACAAAAATATTTTTTAAAGCCAGTCAATTATCAACTAAATTTGCTCTGTGCTAATCTCTATGTTTAATCACACTGTTTTGACAATAAACATCCTGATGATGGGCGAACGCCCGAGAACCGGTTGATGACCACAAAAAGAAGCATAGGCTATCATGGAAAATATCTCTGAACCAACCACAACAAATTCATAATTCCGTCAGATTCTTCCTCTTTTCCTCAATATATTCCTTCAAAGAATCTTTAGTATTCTGCTTTGATTTTTTGAATTTGATAGATATTTTTCGTTATTTAAAAAAAAAAAACACTTACTGATGTAAAATCACTTATCAGATCTATTTCATTTTAATTCAATAATAACACCGATATTAAGGGCAAAAGATTTCACAGCATTGAACATAGAAAGGTTAAAATTAAACATAAACAAAAAAATTGACGAATATTTTTAAATATTTGTTTTCACTTTTGAAATAGGAAGAAGCTTTCACTGTAACCATAAAGAGCGATGATAATAATAAGGTAATTAAATAATAGCTATCTATTTTCCATAACGAGTTTTTTGTAAACTGTTCCAAAAGCCCTTGACTCTGAACTCGTTCAACTAAGTAACCTTTTTCTTTTTCTTTTTTATTTATGTTCCATGAATAATTCTACAAGAGATAACCTTGAATAAAATATAAAAAAAATAGCTTTTTTACTGTTATTCATAATGATCCTATTTAATAGACTGTCATCTTTTTTTTTCAATTTCAATTTAAACAGCTGTTAAATATTAACCAACAGCTGATAAAATAAAATAAATAATAAAATATTATTAAACTTTTTTGTTTTTAATGTTATTTTAATTTGATCAATACGTAATCAAATCTTACATACATACGTACGCCAAAGAATATATTAAACAAACGTAATACTTAATGCTTATATCAGAATACCAATGTGTTTTTCCTTTCGCAACGTTCTGTTCTAATTGTTTAAAGAGTATGAACAAATATTCTTTATATTTTAATTCTTTAGAGGCAAAAATATTTTGAAGTATAAATAACTGAGCGAATTGTTTAAGAGTTCCGTTTATATGTCCTGTTTTATAATCAATAATAAATAAATAAAACCACACCTCTCTAGTTATTCCAATGACCTTAGAAAAACGTGTGAGAACCGTATATAATAATGGTGACATCTGCTGCAAGGTTATCGCAAATTATCCACAAAAATATCGTAATTGTTATTAATATGAATCTCTTGGTGTGAAGAATTCATATGATACTTTTTTTGACTTATCGCAATTATCTACTAAATTCTTCAAACTGATCAAGTTTCATAAAATCCAGTATTATAACTTCCCTTTTTCCAATGAAAGTGATTGAATTTCGTATGTGTAATTTCTGTTGGCGTATTTTTTTGGCATATGTCTGTCCAAGCTTCCAGGGGTGTGGACAGCTTCACAGCATTCATCTCTGGGTTTGTCGGCTGCCTAAGAATGCTCATTGGAAGCTCCGGATAAGGATAATAGTGTGATATTGCTATGTCTTTCAAAGACCTCTCCCTGGCATTTGGTTGGATTCCTTACTGGGCATAGAGATTAATGAAGACCTCTAAGGGCTGATGCCAGACCCATTCATCTTAAGGTTTGTGACGAGCTTAGCTTCAGGAACTTTGTTCGGAACAGGATGCCTGTGGAAGAGCTTAAGCTATTTTCCTTTAAGTTTACTCTCCGATTTGTTTAGAATGCTGTTAATCTTAGGTGAACTTCTGTGTTATAAATCCGATTTCTTATTGTTTTTTTCCTTGCAGAAGCTAAATCATCACACAGGGGCTTTGGGATCGCTCCTTTTAGACAAATTATACACCAGATTTAAAAAAAAAATGATTGTAACCCAATTTGTTTTGTTTTTTTTAATCGAAAAACTAAACAAAACTAATGAACCAAGTGATACCTCCGATCAAGGGGGATTATCTAATGAGTAAAGCGGTGAATCATAATATCGGCTTTATATTTTTATATGGGGCTATTTTACTAGAAATATTTTGTAATGTATGATTATTTTCCAATGTCCATTCATGAACTCTGGTTCACAAGTCTTCTAGCCGGTATTTGGATGTACAGTCGATCATAAAAATTAGGAATTTTTTTTTGGGTATGTACTATCAATTGACTTGAAAGTAATTTTTTTTTTTTTAGTAGATAATGGCCTATTGGAACAAACTTATAATGATTACAAAAAACAACAACTAGAAGTAAGAGAAAGTAAAAAAGAGATAGGTAACTGATCTAATCGAAGATAGGTAACGGAATCTAATATATAGTTACTATATAGAATTTATAAAAAATAATTTAAGATGCCCGGATAAATTTCTTTATTTATTTTAATTCAAGACGGGTCAATATGATCATCATTGGCACTGCCGGCTTCCGGGCAATGTTCTCTCGCTACAGACAACACTATCTATCATCAAATAAGTGAGCTGTAGAGGCTCCTAGGAAGAAAAACAAATTTTAAGGGGCAGCACTGGACTCAAACCCGGGAACCGTGGGCGTCCAGCGCTCTACCTACTGAGCTAATCTCTTCCCATTTTATTGAAATTTAAATTAAACCAATAATAATAATAATAATAAAACTGAATGATGAACTAGCCAAGGAAAACTTAACAAACTTCAGTGGTATGTTGCTTAAAGTGTAGGGAATCATCAGAGGTTTTCACCTTGACAACGTGCTTCATGTTTTTGTCTATTTTAGCAAATCACTCATCTTTCGAATATCTTTATGACCACTTTGATTATCAAAACAATAATGAGTGTTGTCATAAATCAAGATATCCACCACCAAATTGGGTGAATGGCCGGGCCGTTACTGGTTGATGGCGACAAAAATTTTTTTGGCAAAAGTCCTTTAATCTACACACAGTTTCCATACAGTTTTTTTGAGCTGTTTTGGAAATTATTTTTGTTATACATAAATTTAAATTCTTTCTTTCTTTAAAAAAAAAAAAAAAAAATGAATTTTATTAACGGAAAAATTAAGTTTTTTTTAAAATGTAAAATGTTTACCGGAAATCACACAATTATTGGGGAAGGGGTTTGATTTTTCAGTTTTATCGATTTCTAAAAAATCGTCTCATACGATTTAATTAATTCTTTCTGAACCATAAAGATTTCTATTATATATGAAGTGTTTTTTTTGTTTTTAGAAAAATTGATATTAAATTTATTCTAAAAGGAAGTTTTTATAATTGTGCTTTCCACTTAGAAGATATTACCAATGTAATATGTATTTCCAAAAAAAAAAAAAAATACATTTGGAATTTTTGATGAAATCTACATGAAAGTGAATATAAGTTGTTGAGTGTGTTTAAAAAAAAAAACAAACTTTCTATTTACTCAAATGAATGAAGATAAAATATATAAATTTTATTGTTAATTAAATATTTAAACAAAATCTTCTTCTTTTTTTTCGCAAAATGTAAAAAGTTTATTTTTTTGAAAATATTACAAAATAAACATTATTATTTGCACAAGTAGGGGATTATGTAAAAAAAAAATCGAGTAAATATATGAATTTTTTAAATTATATAGATAATCAAAAAAACACTTACTTTCTTTTAATTTTTTACTTTCTCTTACTCCTAGTAAGAGGAAGTATTGTAATCGTGTCAAATTTTACTTTCTCTTACTCCTAGTAAGAGGAAGTATTGTAATCGTGTCAAATTTTCGATATCGAGTTTTCACCGGAAATATCCGTTTTGAGGTCCCCTGAGTCCAAAAAAGTGGGTTTTAGCAAATGGTCTGTGTTGTGTGTGTGTGTGTGTGTGTGTGTATGTATGTAATGTGACAGCATAGTCAAAAACGAAAAAACAGTAGAAAGTTGAAACTTGATATTCCGTTTAGTTATCACTTGGGATCTGATCACTACGTTATCTGTCAAAATTCCTTACCGGAAGTACCACTTTACTAGTTGGATTTTTTACTTTTTCGCAATTTTCTCAAAAATGGCTCCGATGATTTTTTTGAAACTTCGTATATAAACTAAAGATGCAAAGATCTACAACTTTTATCTAAAACATTTCTCTGGAAAAATTCTTTTAAGGGCACTTTTAGGGGAGGGGTGGGGTTAGATTTTCATCAAAGTGCTATCCTAGTTGATTATACAATTCTATCATCCAAACATAATTAGTTAGAAATAAATAGAAGGCTGAAATTCCGAGTTTCAAGAAAATTAGTAAAGCGGAAGTGCGCTTTTACTGAACAGTTTTTTCAGTTTTCGACGAATTTCATTCGTACAAACTGAATTTCATTCGTTATTTGGTACACAAAGTATAAAATTTGTCAATTATCATTTTGAGAACTGGAGTAAGAGAAAGTTGTGTGAGTGTTTCACACCAGATTTTTTTTTTTTTAAAGTTAAATTATTTAGTTATTAATTTATTAAGTATCATTTTTTTTGTCGTATTATAAATAGTTTTTTTTTTTTTTTATAGAGAAAAAGTTATTTTATATTATTGAAAATATCTAGGTTTAATATTAAAGAAAAATATTAATTTTTTTTTTTTGTAAGCATAAGAATTTTTTTTAATATAGTATACTTTAAAATAGTACTTACTGATAGAAATCTTGCCATTTTCTTCTGTTTAATATTTTATTCAATTTCCTAGCTCTATATGAATATAGTGTTTTGTCCTGTAGTAGAAAACTCGTAGAGTATTGTTGAATCTTGCTGAAGTTTTTGTTGAAGTTTTTTTAAAAAAAATATATATTTCACTATTAGATATTAAAAAAAAATATTAAAACTTAATACTTAAAAAAAAAAATTTGAATTTTTTTTTTTTATAGATTAGTTGTTAATAACACATCAAAGTGGCTACTGTGAGACTATATAACTGTTTATATATAGATATGTATATATGTACAATGCCAGATATCAGGTACCTGGAAGGCTTACTGGCTAACCCAAGAAGGAGAGGGATAACAGGCCAGCGGGAGGGGGAGAAAACTCCTCTTATCAAGGACACTTCCTAATGCAGTTTTTTTTTTTTTTAATTTTTTAATTTTTTTTTTTTTTTAACTCCCCAATAACTCCTTTAAATAACACCCTTCGAAACTAGTTTTTTTTTTTTTTTTTAATTATATTTATTTATTTTTTTTTTGTTTCCTTCAGAAATAAAAAAAAAAAAAAAAAGTTGCTCTTGGAGTGTCTATGAACTAATTATACAAGGATCACCAATATGAGTGTACAACTATTTATTGATTAAAACCTTTAACATTGAACAGTCAAATGTATGTAAATTTTTTATTAATAACCAAACTTTATTTAAAAATCAAGTTGTTTACTTACTCTGGGACAAAAAAAAAAAGAAAAAAAGAAAAAAAGGTTGTGTTCCGGTGTCAAGTTTTTTACTTTCTCCCATATTCCCCATATATATATGAAAAAATTACGATTTTTATCAAATTTTTTGAACCAGTCAGCTTTTATTGGAAATAAATGTTTTAAAATGGATACCCGAATACGTATTAATAATACACTGACAAAATTGAAAAATATTTCAAATAAAGGTGATGCAGTTAATAATTATAAATATATATGTGCAGTTAATACTTCCAATTTTAAGATTATTGACGTTTTCGAAAAAAATTAAAAAAAATAAAAATAAAATAAAATAAATTCATAAACCTATTTTGCAAAGTGGCTTTACCGTGTAACCAGTTTTTTCTTCAAATCTGGTATTCCAGTAATACTGCTAATTTATATTAATATTATTATATACGTGGTAGAACTAGAAATTGTACTTAAGTACTTAATAAAGTACTTAGATTAGATTGGAACGGGTAGGGCAACGATCTACGTACAATAAGAGGTCTATTGTGGATCCCCTAAAATTATAGCACATCCCTCAGCTACCCCCTCTTAATGAGGCCTAGCAAAGCTAAGAGTGGCTCCGTCATGAAGCTCATGGCTTCAGTATTGCTTGTCCCTAGTTGAAGAAACCTTGTCCTCGCCAGGATCTGTGCGGTGGTTTCCTCCTCAATCTTGCAGAATCGGCATACCACGTTATCCGCGAGTAGTAATTGATGCATGTGCCTATTCAGCCTACAGTGCCCTGTTAGTAGACTTCCACTACTTCCCTTCGGCTATGGCTCAGTAGATCCCTGGTAAAGTTAGGCAAATGTCTCTTAATGAAGAGTTTTGCCTGCCACTGTCTTGGTGTTGTCTCCCAACAATGCAGTCGCTGCATTTCTATCCAATCTTTGATAGAAGTTTGAATTAGGCGCTTGAACAACCCGCGCAGCAGGGCTAGGGCCCTATAAAGATAGCCTTCGAATCCTCCCTCGCTAGAATATCCGCCCTCTCATTGCCCAAACATCCGGCCATGTCCCGGCACCCAATTCGGTTAGGGCAGCAGGCAATCCCCCACAACCTGTCTTGAAACTATTTGGTGTGAAGAAAATGCCTTCAGGGCTGCCTGACTATCGGAGTATATGGCCACTCTCCTACCCTCTAAGCCTTGCCTTATAATCTCCTTAGCGCAGGGTTGTAACAACACGACTTAAAGCAACCGACTTAGAGCAGCCTGAAAGACCGTGGCATACTTCCCTAGGCTGACCTTAATCTTAACTTTAGGCCTGCCTCCATAGATCCAGCTCCGACCCCAGCTGAAGTTTTTGAGCCGTCTGTAATACAGACCGAGTTACCGATCAGTGGCGTATCATAGTGCCAATCGCCTCTGTTCTGCATGACAATTTGGAAGTTTCTCTCAAACTAGTAAATGGTCAGCCTTAATTTGTTCAATCAATCTCTGGTTGCTACGATCATGCCTGCAGGTGATGGGAAGTGGCCCCTACAAGAGCCTATGGATTCCCATTCTGACTTCACCTTGAACGAGGATACATATAGTGGTGGCAGATTAAGGAGGACTTCCAGCGCTGCCGTCGGGGTGGTTTTCATGGCCCCCGTGGAACCTAGGCATGCTTGCCTCTGACCTTTCAACTAGAGTATTTAACGCCACTGTTCCCCCCCAAGAAAATCCATTTTCACGGGAATATGTGCTAAATAAAAGTGATAGGTATTTATGTTTAAAGACTTTGGAATAACGAAGTTTGAGCTAATTGCGATTTTTCATTTTTCATTAGCTAAAAGCAATTTTTTTTCGTAGTTTGTGGGACCTCAAAACATATATTTCCAATGCAAATTCAATTTCGACAATTTGATACGATTGTACTAGGAATAGGTAAGAGAAAGTAAAAATGGTTCTTGTAATTTGTCTCTCTCTCTCTCACTCTCTCTTTTCTCTCTGAACAAAATATCTCAAAAACGAAAACTCGGAATTAACTAAAACTATTCATTCCATTTAGATACCACCATTGAATCTGAAAGAGAGACTTTAGTGATGGGTTATTTTCAGTTTTTCGCGATGTTGTCAAGAAAAGAAGCTCCGACGATTTTCTTTAAACATACTAGTGTGTGTATCTACAGGCCTGACGATTATTATTGGAAATATTATTTCTGGAAAATAGATTTTTGGGGATTTGGGGGGGAGGGAAGTAGTAATAAGGTTAAGGTTTAGCTCTAGAATACCACTTATGTACAATTTATGTTTTTACTAACCCTCAAAATATTATGATACATTAGAAGCATTGCTAGCATTCCAAATTTGAGGAAAATCGACTTTACAGAATTGGTTTTTGAGTTTATTTTGGGGGGAGGGGGTATTTTCAAAATTTCCTCTCATTATGAAAAAATGTCAGAGATATTTTCCGTGATAACCTGAATGTTTTTCGATAGTTTGCCGATCATCAGGATGTTTTGTCAAAACAGTGTGATAACATAGACTTACTCAGAGCAAATTCAATTTATATAATAGGTGAACGCCCGAAATTGGTCGCCAACCACAAAAAGTAGCAGGCTATCAGGAAAAATATTGGAACCAACCACAGCAACGAAAAAAATGTATTTACGTACGCTGTGTGTGTGTGTGTGTGTGTGTGTGTGTGTGTGCGTGCTGAAAATATGGCGAAAACGACAAATAACAGAAAGCTTACGGTCACCGTTTAGGTACCACTATCGCAATTGATATGAAGAATTCGGTTAAAAATCCATCAACCTTACTGCAACGATTGCTCCTTAAACTTCGCTTACTAAGTGCAAACATTTTTTTTTTTTTTTTTTTTTTTTACAACGCCATTACTTGGCCTGTCGGCCATTCTTCTTCTGGCAGCCCAGTATAAATGTGCATCATATACGAAAGTGGATTGCACAGATGATGTAATATCTTTTAGTTCGGGGCAGAGAATTACTATGCTCTCCTGTCATGTCTTAAAGGGCAATGGGGGATGTCAACAATCCCTATACGGTGGTGGTGCTTCTGTAGCAGATCGTGGCCGTCAGCATACGGAAGCAGGCAACAGCAACCGAACGCAGAAGAGTTGCGGGAATCCTGCCGCTTGCTTCCACCAATTTCTCCCACATTCGTCCAGTTCCCTTTTCTCTGTACTTATTGTGCCATATATCCCTTAATGATGACGATACTAGAGCCTTTAAATTTCTTAGTGGAACGGGTAGGTGAGGTTGTTCTTTTTTCGATCCCTCCTTAACCAAACGATCACTTGCTCGTTCCCGTAAATTCCGCAGTGGCCTGGTATCCACTGCAATAGAATGAGTTTATCCGCTTTAGTCAGGCGGCTAATGCTTTTTTTACACGCAGCTTCTAGCCAACCTTCGCTGGTTTCCGGTGACGTAAGCGATCGTATAACTGACTGGGAGTCGATCAACAACACTACCTTCTCCTCAGCCTAGTACTCATAAAGTCTAGGGCAACATGGACAGCGTACTTTTTCCCATCATAATTATCACACCAGTTTGGAAGAGGGATGCTTTCATGGAACGCTTTTGGGAAAATACCGGCTCCGGCTCGCCTCTTTTGTGGCGTCAGCTGATCCGTCAGTATATATATGAAACCATTCGCTTGCTGGATATTTTGTTTCTATTGCCTCCAGTGATGTCAGCTTCCTCTGAATTTCACTCATATTATTATTAACACTGACGCCATAAGTACCACAAGGGTCTTCCTTCGGCCATCTTCAGGTTCATGGGATTAATAATGCTTGGTCCTAATGGTTGACGTTTAATGAAAGAAAGGCCTGTTTTAGCACGATGTTCCTCTAATCTGGCTAGCCATGTTTTCTGCGTCTTCAAGCGGTATTGTGCACGCTTGTACGGGGACCAGAAACTCTAGTTAGAACTCCTTAAAAGTTTTTCACTAAGGAGAATTGCAGCTTTCACTCTTCTCTCGGCCAAAGGCTGAATGTCCGCTTGTAGCTCTAAAGCTTTTATTGGTGTAGACTTTGTACCTCCGGTGACAAAACCTCTTAAGGCGCGGTTTTGAATTATATCAAGCTTGCCAAGATGTCTTGGGTGCTGTGATTAATAATTCGTTTCCATACTCTATGGCTGGGAGCACTAAGTGCAAACATCACTGTGCTCATCACTTTTATTTGTAACATTTTTCTAGGAAAATTGATTTTTTGGATAGTTCTGGAGGGCTGAACACTTAAATTTTCCTCTTTAGTGGCCTCATCAGTACAATGTACGGTTCTAACCATCATTACGAAATATTTAGTTTTATTAATGCTTGGCTAGATTGAACTGATCGTTTGAAGGAGAACTTGATTTAACTCGGTTCATCGGAAGTACAATTTTATAGAAGAGATTTGCTGAACCTCATCGCATGCTGAACACACACGCTCAATATATGTATTTCCGATGAGAATTTAATTTCAAAATTTGTCACGATTTTTTACCCACCTACACAATCAATCATTTGTTGTATGACGGAAACTTTGTATGTGGAAGTCACACGCAGATAACCTACTGTCGGATCCTATGATGACACCTAAACGGAATATCAAGTTTCAACTTTCTACGATTTTTTGTTTTGAGCTATGCTGTTTACTTACACACACACACAGACCATTTTCTAAAAACCACTTTTTTGGACTCAGGGGACCTCAAAACGGATATTTCCGATGAAAACTCGATATCGAAAATTTGAACGATTACAATACTTATTCGTACTAGGAATAAGAGAAAGTAAAAAAAAGAATCGAACTAATTATAAGTGCCATTAAACAAATAAATTATAATAAGAAGTTTGCATTATAAATTAGAGTTCGAAATACTAGAGACATTGTATATATCCAGTTATTGGTTGGATAACGAAATGGAATGTGGAAATGTAGATTTAAATTATAAAATTAAATGGGAAAATTAATTGCAGAACCTAAACTAAATAAAATGTGACTTTTTTGAGGAAACCATACACTCTTCCCCCTCGAAACTTCTTTAAATGAAATTTGGTAGAAAAAAGTTTCATACTAAAGTGATAGGTTTCTATATTCACAGTTAGTATACCAAATTTAAAGCAATCCGTTGGTGTTGTAATGGTGGAAATCGAGAAAAGCTACAAAACTGTTCAGTAAAAACGCACTTCCAAATTTACTAAATTTCTTGAAACTCGAAATTTTGGCCATCTATTTATTTCTAATTAATTTTGATTGGATGGTGGTAGACTTGTACGAGGCATGTCCAGTAAGTAAGTGTACTGAATTTTCGTAGGTTACAAAAATTTTTATATGAACAAAAAAATTACCTGGTTACATTAGTATATGTAAGCTATTTTTCGACATAGTCACCATTCCGCTCAATGCAGGTGGTGAACCGCGGTATTTAATTTTTTGATGCCTTCCTCGAAGTAGTTTCCCGCCAACCCCATTGTCCACCTCCCCCTTCACCTCCTCGTCGGTTGAAAATCTTTTTCCACCCATGTGCAGCTTCAGGGAGGTAAAGAGATAGTTATCTGAAGGTGCTAGGTCAGGGGAATGCGCGGGATGGTTCAGGACATCCCATTTAAACGAGGCAAGCAGTTCCTTCGTGGCGTTGGCCGTGTGTGGTCTGGCATTGTCGTGCAGCAGGCAGACTCCCTTTGTCAGCATGCCTCTCCTTTTGTTCTGAATAGCCCTCCGCAATTTTTTTAGGGTCTCACAGTATCTTGCAGAGTTGATGGTCTCCCCTTGAGGCATATATTCAATTAAAATTATGCCTTGACAGTCCCAAAACACGGATGCCATGATTTTCTTGGCTGAAATTGTGGTTTTGAACTTTTTGGCGGAGGGTGAAGAGGTGTGACGCCACTGTTGAGACTGCCTTTTGGTTTCAGGTGTGTAGTGTGCAACCCAAGTTTCATCTCCACTAATGATGGAGCGGAGAAATTCATCTCCATGGATTTTGTAGCGTCTCAAAAACTCTTGCCCGGCCTTCATTCGATTCAACTTGTGTTGGTCTGTCAGCTGTTTTGGGACCCACCTCGCGGACAGTTTCAGATATCCGAGGGTTTCGTGTAGCAGAGATCTGGAGATTTGCGGAAACATCGCAGAAAGTTCATCCACAGTCAATCTGCGATCGTCACAGAGCGCATTTTCGATTTTTTCCACAATTTAGTCAGTCACAATTGAAGGTCTTCCGCTCCTCTGATCATCATGCACAGACGTACGACCGTTTTTAAACTCGCGACACCACTTGGACACACTCGTACGATTCATAGCTTTATCACCATATGCAGTTTTTACCTCATTATAAACCTCAATCTCAACCGGAGTTTTTCCCTTCCAAACGAGATAACGGATGACGCCGCGTATTTCACACTTGGCGGGAGATTGGATTGACATTTTTCACGAAATGTATTGTCGCGTGACAGTTCTCAACGTACTGACCTCGAACCGGTCTCGTTGCGGAGGCGAGGAATCAGGCTACACGACAGTGTAGCCAACATGTCGAAAACAAAATCCCTCCGGCCGTGAGAGCCTCAGTACACTTACTTACTGGACATGCCTCGTAAACTCAATGAATACAAAGATTTTTTATATCTAAGAATCTTCAACTGCATCTTTTTTTTTTTTTTTTTTTTTAATAAAAATTTTGTATAATAATGTACCTACATCGGACTGCACTTCTTTGCACAGTTTACGATGCCTTGGACTCTACATTGATAAGCGACTGACATGTAATCCGCCCACAAGATTTAAAGAACAACAAATGATGAAAAACTAGCACGACTACTTGACAAACGATCAAATTGATAATAAATAAGAAAGTTCTGATATACCACGCACTTGGTTGGGGATTAGCCAAGCCTTCTAATATCTACCGCTTGCAATCCTTACAGTCCAAAATATGCTCCAAAGCTATGTCTCTAATAGAGCCCATTCATAATGATTTAAAGATACCGTTTATTAAAGACTTATTCTCATCTCGCTACAAAAAAAAAAAAATTTCTTTTCTCTCGTTTCTGGTCATCTTAACCCTCTAATTCATCGAGCGGCGCTCGCGGCGCTCCGCGATGGAGGTCAGTTAATAAATAATGTATTTTGAAAGTCACCACCGGGGCGATATTCTTCTCACGTCTCATTTTGTCCCACTATTTACTTGTTACAGCAATTTCTTTTGAAGTGTTTAAAAAAAAAAAAAAAAAAAAATATCAAAATCGTTTTCAAATCGTCAGGCCTTTAATTATAACGAGATGTTATATATACGGCAATAACTGGAGGAGAATAAACTCTCTGGCCATCGCTGTATAAACAAACATCTGTTAAAAAAAGGTATCGTTTATGTTCATCAGTTGGAAATTAGTGAAACAGTTTTAAAGTGAAACTTGGTGTTGACATTCAAATATGAATGATATTTTTCTTGGTATTATTGTTAAATAACAACTATATATATATATATATATATATATAAAACATGCATAATAAAATGATGCAAAAAAGTAAAAAAAAAAAATGGTGAAACTTGGTAAAACAAATTCGCTCAAAGAATTAATGTCATCCATAATTTAATTTTGAAATATTAGGAATGTTGTTAAAAATATATGATAATCAAGTATCTTATAACACATGGCGATATTTGTAATTTAAGCATTTTTTTTTTATTGATAATGTATGCTTGAATTTCACCGCTTTTTTTTGTAATATTTCTTTCTATCTTTAACTTCCACATCAGATCTTTCAAAAGATGATAAAAATAAATTAACCAACAGCTTTTTTTTTTTTTGCTAAATGTAAACCATTTTAAATGTCTTACAGTTTGTTACCTTTCACTTGTTTTAAATTTATTTGGAAAGGTTTTTATAGTTTATTACTTCCTCTTAGTAAGAGGAAGTATTGTAATCGTTGGTAAATTTTGAAATAGAGTTTTCACCGGAAATAGATACTTTGATGTCCCTTGAGTACGAAAAAAATGTTTTTTGATCATGTTCATTGTATGTGTTTATGTGGGTCTATATTTTAACAAAATATCAACAACAACAAAAATCGCTCAAATTTGTTTTTTTTTTTTCGCTTATGTGGCAATCCTGCATCTGACACAAAGGTTTCATGCAAAATCCATCAACTAGAAGTGCGAATTTATAGGATGATTTTTCTATAAAAAAAAAATGGTATTCAAATCGTCCGGCCTTAAAATTCTAATGAGAAGCAACTAGCCCTGAAAAATGGATGGCGGTGTAGCGTCGTGCCTATACTCTGCCGTCAATGACAAAGGTAGTTAAATAAAGTGTGTGTTAATTAATGTTGTAGTTTTTTATAAACTGCAATGTTGTTAATTATATAGCTTATTTCATACTACTATTATGTGTTGACGAGTAACAGGGTCGTGGGGATGAGCGCAGAAGGGTCTGGGCGAGAGCCCCGACTGGAGCCGTCGCTGGTCAAGATCTTGGTGGTATTATTATTATTATTATTATTAACAACCGCGGGTGGGCTCTACCCCGGCACTGCAGCCAAGAGAGGTTTATTGTGCCATAGCCGGTAGTTTCTAGTAGGTGAACCCTCACCTCCTAAAGAGTTTCAGGGCTTTTACCACCAGATCATTTTGTGCTACTATCTCCTCAGGCCACAATATATCAAAGGTTTCGTAGCGTAATCTAGTTATTGAAACGCAATCAAAGAACAGGGGGGCCGTCTCCCCCTCCTCCTGACATAATCTGCATAAGGGTTCCGCGCTTATTAGCCCTACCTTGTGCAGATGCTTCCTGAACCAATCATAACCAGTAAATAGCTCCGTCACCAGAGAGATCTGGTTCCTACTCAGGCTAGGACCTTGATGGTCCGTCTTTTACAAAATTCTGGCATCATCCTTTTACTGTGTATGTCTCCTGGGGTCCCCCTCCAGAGCTCCTAATGCTTACTGCGAAGCCAATCTCTGAACGCTGCACGATTCGCTCCGCCGGTTATCCCCAGGACAGGTTCTGGACCATTGAACGGAGTATTTGCTCCGTTCCTGGCCAGTTGATCAGCTGTCTTATTACACTCAATCCCTGCATGTCCAGGTGCTCATATCAGCTGTACCTTGTTGTGCCTGGAGAGTCTCGACAATACCTCTCGACATCCCTTAACTAGGTATGAGGTGGTTCTGTAAGCCTCGACGGCTTTCAGTGCAGCCTGACTGTCCGAACAAATGTGTATGACTTTGCCCCTTAGGGCATTACGCCAGTCTTCCTCGGCACAGACCTTAATGGCAAAAATGTCAGCCTGGAATATTGTGGAGAATCTGTCCAGCGGCCTCTTAATCAGTTCACTCCACACACTCCTGCTCCAGTTCAGCAGTCCATCTTAGTACCATCTTTGAACCATAGAGGTCCTGACCGGTAGCGTTTTTCCCACTCCTTGGACCATTCCGCCCTAGAGCCTAAGAACACCGGAAATGGAACTTCGAAGTTATATGTTAGACAATTGTTATCCTGGGCCATGCTTAACACCGGGCCTGGGTTGATCTTTACCACTATGTCCAAACGTTTGGCTAAGGAGCTTCTCTGCCTCCAAAGACCATTGTTGGCAATCTGTGTGCACTGGCCCTTGCCTCCGCTTGCACCTTGGTGGTAGTAGAAAATTCTCCACTCAAGGCAATGGTTCGTATGGCAATGCCAGAGGATTATATAAAGAAAAAAAAAATTATTTGTTGCTCTACGTTTCGGGTACCATTGGTATCCCTCTTCAGGAGCTCTTCAAAATTTATTGGAAAAAATATATTATTGTACAGTATTGTAGTTAAGAAAAAGTGCATAGATTTATAACAAAAAAAATGAAATTAAAAAAATATTAACAGAAGTAATTATAACATAGAAGTGACAGTAAATTAAATAAAATGATATTAACAATTAGAGAAAATATAAACAGATAAAGATACCTTTAGAGTAGGAGGAGAAGTATACGTTGAGAGCGTTGAAATTGAAATGAAGAGAGAGTATTTTTTAAAAAAATTTAAATAAACTGTTAAAAGATGGAAGGGATAAGAAAAATGTTTATAGTGAGGCGCGGCGGCAATTTTAAATTTGGAAGAACCAATTAATGGCGAGTGTCCTTTTTTTTTATTAGGGTTTGAAAAATATTGATGTAAGTTACGATTTCTTTGTCTTTTTTAAAATTGATAGAGTTCGGATGGAAGTGAATTTGTAAGGGTTCGGATAGAAGACGTTTTGAATGGTTAGGGGTAAGTGGTTAAAAATGGGTCATTTTTTTTTTTTTTTTAATTTAAGGCGCGTCAACATCTATGGTCATTGGCGCCCAGAGCATTCTCAGTGCACTGCCGGCCAGCGGGACAGAGTTCTCTCGTTTCAGACAACACTGTCCATCACCGGACAGTGAGCCGTAGAGGTTCCGAGGAAGAAAAAATCTAAGGCCAGCACAGCTGGACTGGAACCCGACTCCTCCGCGTACGCTAACGACTTAGCTATTCCCTTCCCTAATATCCCTAATAAGACAGATAGTAGAAAAGGAAAAAAAAATCAACAATTTTATTGCTTGCAAATTCTGTATGAGAATTACAAAAAAAAAAAAGAGATTGCTCCTAGTGACTTTGGTTAAAATTAAAATCTTAAATTTAAATTTAATTATTAGTAATGTTGAAAACTGCTTTTTTATAAAATGTCCTTTTTTTAATTTATTGTTTGTAATAACACTTTTTTTAAAATATAGATATATCCAGTTTTCCAAAATGATCTACCAAATTTACATACAATTTGGTAATCAATATGTAATGTAATATTTTTTTGGCTATTCAAAAATTGTCAATGTGATATTTTTAAATAAATCAATTATTTATTAAGTATTTATAAAGGGCGGGTGTTGGTGTAGTGGTTATGAGCATGGACTTGTAAGTGGGAGGACCTCAGTTCGAGTCCCGTGTAGAACTACTAGATTTTATATTGGTATGAAATATGTTATCAGTAAAGTAGGTGCTTCCGCCCCCCCCGTCCACGACACCTAAATTGGTAGTTGGACGTTAAGCCCGCCTGAAAAAATAGGCATTACTTTACTTACTTTACT
>JAAEAF010001001.1:208716-224921 GCA_011037195.1 Triatoma infestans | reverse complement strand
AGACAAGCAAACATTTAACATTTAGTAAAAATGATAAGTTTAGGGAAAATTCGTCACTTGAATATAATAATTATGAACACAGTGAGAGAAAATCGGGTGAGTGTTTCACATCAGATTTTTCTTTTTATTAACAAAAAAGTTTTCATATATACTATATATTTATAGAAAATAGTCAAAATATGGTACTGTCTTATGATATATAGTCCGAGTTAATATTTGGACCAATAGCTGGATTATTGAATAATTTGATCAGTTTTAATGAAATAACCTAATAAATTTAAAATATGCCAAAAAAAATATCCCAAATACAGTAGGTATCTTCATGCAGCGAGTTTGTGATAGTCCCTGACGGTCTACAAACTGGTTTGAACTGCGCATGATCTACCCTGCCCAGTTTGAAACTGTTCCGAACTTAACCTGCAAGAACGCTTTGTGATCAGTATTGTACCGAGATAATTATAAAGCTTTTCAAGAAAAAAATAATGGAAGGTTAGTTATACAGTTATTAGCTCATATCTGATAGAAATCCTTTTCATTTTTAAATGATTAGGATATAGCAAATAAATAACTAGAAACTGAGTACGGCAAATAAATGCACGAGATATCTATTCGCATACTTTTAAAGGACTGTCTGAGATAGCACAGAATAGTAAATAGTTCTAAGTGGTAATTTCCACAAATACAGGTTTAAGTCAAAAAAATAAATAGAAAGGAATATTAGTAAAGACAATTCTGGAGAACAGATAATAAATAATTTAATGCGTTTAAAACTTGTTTGCGCATGCGACGGACTGGTAGTTTGAGATCGGTTGGCGCTTTGATAGTTTCTTTGACTGCTATGATAGTTTCCAAACGGTTTGCTGACTGACAGTTTGAGAAACATTACTCCGAGTTGGAAACTGTTTGAGTTTGAAAAATCGCTGCACGAACAGCATACTGTCTGTGCGCATGTTCCTGACGGTTTGGAACTGCTGCACGAACAAACATAGTGATACCCTAATGCCTACGATAAAACAAATCTGATATTTGTAATCTCCATGGAATGTATTTATGATTTGAATGAATAATATCCATTTATAGTTAAATTATGTTTTATATTCTCCCTAGACAGAGGTTAAACTTTAGGTTAATTTATTGTATTAATTCTATAAATGTCCCACAGGGAAGTGTACTGAGACCCATTTTATACTCAATCTATACACACGACATACCACTGTCACAAAAAACTCTAACGGCGACCTTTGCAGACGACACTGCCATCCTTTCACGACATGCCAACCACATTACAGCAACCACTCACTTAACATCTTGGCACATTCAGCAATGGTGTGACAAATGGAGAATCAAAATTAACAGTCTAAAATCTACGCACATGACATTCACACTACGTAAACCTACATGTCAGACAGTTTATTTCAACGACACACCGCTCCCGAAGAAAACTTTTACACGTTATCTTGGACTCCACTTAGACAGCCGATTAACTTGGAACCCCCATACCAGATTTAAAAGACAGGCTTTAAATCAAAGATTTCGACAATTACGGCGATTCTAGACGGAAAACTAAACGACAACCTCTACAACATGATACTAATTTACTAAACTATAATTCGTCCTATATGGCTGTACGGTTGCGAAGTTTGGGATTCTACCAAACCTTCCAACCTATACAGAATACAAGCGTTCCAATCTAAACTTCTACGACACATTACTGATGCACCCTACTATGTCTCAAACCTTACACTACACACTGATCTCAATATACCATTCGTTACAGATACAATCACAACCAAATACAAAAAGTTTCACGAAACACTATCACAACGTAACATTTCTCACATCTCCAACTTAAGCTTACCACAGAATACAACAAGGAGACTGAAAAGGAAGTGGCCTAGGGATAACCTTCGCAACTAAACTTCGCCCTAACAATACCAGGAGTGTCATCGCTAGATGGCTTCTCCACTCGAGTTCCTCAAGCCAACAATCGAGTTCCTCGAGTGAGCAATAACAATTATTGTTATGATGTAACAGATTTTGCTTATACAATAAATAAAAAATTCTATAAAATTTTAATTGTATTAGTTAATTGTTGTTTCCATATGAATATGTTTAAATAATAACCCCTTAATATATTATATTCCTATAGAAAAAATTCAGGTATCTGTATACAAACAGAAATTATTATTGTTAAAATAAATTTAGATAGATTTGATAGAATTATTAACTATTGCCACCAAATTTTTCAACTTAAAACATATGGAATATAAGAAAGAATACAGTATAAGAACGAAACAAAATAAAACAATGAAACAATACAGTTAAAATAAAGAAGAGTACAATAAAAAAAAAACAAAAATGATACATAGAGTTGAAAATTATAAACAATATTAATAATAAAACTACTAAAACTACAGAATTGCCAAACAAATAATACAGAAATATATAACAAAATAAAAATAAAAATAGAAATATATAAATATAAAAATAGACCAACTTGTTTACTCCTCCAGGTAGTTAATTCAGTATGTTAATTTGTGGGAAGTAAAGAAAAAATAAAATAAAAGCTACTAAATACTAGGATACGAGATTTCATTTCTATTTCCTTCAACTCGAGGAAAAACAGTGTGCGCAAGAGGCTCACAAAACCTTGAAAGTGTTTCAGTCAGAATTTTTTTTCTTCTTCTTCTATTTCTTAATCAATACCTCTCTCTCTCATACATCGCAGTACAGAAGTTTCCTTCAGCCTACTGTTTACTATCTCTGTTCAATTTTTTCATACCTTACACATATATTTTATGAAGACTCCTTTAACACTATAATGCCAAAAATCATTCCAACTTATCGACAGACCTTCCTAGTACTTACGATCTGCAAGAAGAAGCCTCATGGTAAAAGCTGCTGATGAAACACTAAGAGAAAGGAGTTGATATGGTTTCACTACATCAAAAATGAGAAGAGGAAGTGGCATGATTCTTGGGTAAGAACTATGTCAAGATACAGGTTATATAAGAAGAGGAAGGCTATCGGTAAAAGTTGGGATACGTCTATACTTATCATTTTTTTATTATAATGTGCAACCAAATTCAGAAGAAATAAATTGTGATTCCGATCTTCTGAGACATTATTGCGCAAAAAGGTCTAGCGCAAAGATGGCATCTGAAGAAATTTTTACAGTGGTAGAAGAGGGGATGTTGCGCTGAAATAGGGAAATATTTTGGTTTAAAAGTTACAAAAGTGGTGACACTAGCCTTCAAAATGAGCCAAGATTAGATTAGAGGACTAAGGTCACACAATAAGCCACCATCTCAGAAATTTAATACCAAGATCAGATCCTCATAAATTGTTAGACCATCAAGTCAAATACAGCAATAATTTGCTTCGAAATCCGAAAGATGACCAGTTCTAGAAAAGAATAATAATTACAAAGATTTAAAGAGAAGATATTTCTTGGAAACATTCAAACAAGATTAAGCAGTGGATACCACAAGGCCACGTAGCCCATCCAATGCTGAGCAAATTTAGATTTGGGAAAAAAATCATAATTGCGTTCGGTAAACATTTGCAAGTGTTACAATTTTGAACTTGTCCCAGGTAGCAGAGCTTTTTGACTCTGAACTTTAATACTAAAGATTGATAAAGTCTATAATCTTAAAAGGTACCAATTTTTGGTAAAATTTGCGTATATATTATATATATCTATATATATATATATATATATATAAGGAAAGTAGGGAATGAAAGTACTGATTAATAAGAAGAAAACACAGAGTATCAGGTTTCAAAGATTCACACGGCTCTCTCTTATGGCGAATACAAAGGATATGAGAAGGAAAGGGAATCAGAGAGAATGGATTTTAGACAAATAAACTAGAATATAAGTTGAATACTGTGTAACGAATAGAACACACAAACTGCAAGAACTTTACAGAAAAATAGAAGTTAGGTAGCGAGAGAAATATAAAAACACAGACTGGCTGAGTGATAAGGTTGTAGATAGGTTGCTAAGTTGTAAACTGTCCGTAAAACTGTCAGTTAGAGCTGTCGCTCTATTTATATGAATCGAAGTGTCCCTTCCTAGTCGGGCTTAGGTGGGGAGTAACTGACTTTTGATTCATTAAATGTCTGCTTCTCGGCTCTTCGGATCCTATGAATCTTTAATGATTCGGATCCTATTACACAAATCAGACTTTCCAACACACTAATTTCCTTCAATCTTCCAATTTACTCTCTTTCTATATTTAATCGGCCTTAACTCTATATAGTCCTTACGCGTTGGTCTAGTGGCTAGCGCACTCGCCTTTCGTGCGTGAATTCAGGGTTCGATTCCAGTGAGGGCAAAGTCGGTCTTGACTCAGCATCGTGATAAAAAGTTGGAAGCTACAGTTAGTAGCGCCCTGAAGCGAAGGCCGGAACAAAACGGCGTGGAAACTGCGTCGTGCTTACACGCCCCCTCTAATCAAATCGCCTTCTGGCAAGCCTTGGCCCTTCATGGGCTGTTGCTCCATAGGGTTTTCTTTTTTTAACTCTATATAAAATGGAGGAAATACATAATATACTGAAATGGCATATTGTCGGAAAGCGTGATGCCGTAGTTCACTTGGAACAGAGGCGATGAAAAACATGATTTTGGGCGCCAATAGCGACCCCGCCCCCAAAAACAAAAAAAAGTTTTTCCATGATAATCTAGTAGCTTCATTTGATAATCTTCGGGCAGATTCGGAACTTTGCCGGCTATCAGAATGTCTTGATAACATGACTCCCTCAGTGCAAAGACAACACAAAACAAGTAATATTTGACAAACCATAAAGTGAAAGTAAGTTTGCATAACCTGTATCATAGGGTGGTTTTTGGCGATCATATGATTTTTGTCCTCTTTTTTTAATGTACATTATATCTGATTTAATTAAAATTATAAATATCCTTATATTATAAGGCTATGATTCGTTATTATAAAAGTTTTTACGGCTAATAACAATTTCATTTAAAAGTAAATACAAACAAGCTCACCTGAATCTTTCCTTAAAAATATAAATCATCATTTTCTACCTACCACTTTCACCAACCTTTCTACAAGAATTTTAATTTAATATCGGTATCACTCATTTGATTTTAAAACGAAGAACTCCTTGGATGCTAATCCCAATGCTTCATCATTTACAAAGTACCATCCTTTAAGAAAATGAACCATAGAATAGAAAAACCGTATACAAGTTCGGGTGCAATATCGGGGCTGTAGGCAGAGTGAGGCAAAACCCTCGTCTACAAATTTTAACTGAGTCAAAAGCAAATGATGGGCAGGAGTGTCATCATTTTGCAGAATAGGTGCTTTGTTTCGGTTACTTAACAAGTGGTAATTTTTAAGATTTTATAAACTTTATTGACCTTCAGTATTAAGTTCAGAGTTAAAAACTCTGTGGTCTGGAACAAGTTTAAAATGTCAGCTTCAATTGTTCATCAAACGCAATGTATGGGTTTGTTTTCTAACCGATCTTGGCTAACCTCTGGATGGGTTACATAGCCTTCTGGTTCTCATTGCTTACGCTTGTTTGGATTTTTCAAAAACACCTACACTTATACACTTATAATTATTCTTTTCTACAACCGGTCTTCTTTCGGATTTTGAAGCGATTTATTGCACATCCGACCGGCTATTTGACTTGGCGGTCTGACTGTGATATTCATAAAGACCTGGTCATATATTAAATTTCGGACATTCAGTTTTCTGAGATGGCAGCTTAATGTGAGTTTTGGAGTCCGTACTTAAATGAATAATTCTCGCATAAAGTTTTGCCTCTTACATTCGAGCAGTTCCTCATCAACAACGAAGGACAATCTGATTTTTGGCTCATCTTGTTAGGCTGGTGTCAACACTTATGAAACTAAGAGATATTTTCCGTGATAGCTTGCTTCTTTTTGTGGTCATCAACCGGTTTTGGGCGTTCGCCCATCATCAGGATGTTTTTGTTAAACAGTGTAATAACATTAACTTGCACAGAGCAAATGCAGTTGATACACTGTATCGATGACCACAAAAAAGAAGCAGGCTATCACGGAAAATATCTCTGATGCTTTCCAGCTCTGCGAAACCAACCACAACAATTAATGAAACTTTTAAACCAAAATATTGCTCTATTTCGGTGCAACCATTGCACAAATTTCTTCGGATGTTACCTTTGCCTCAGATCGTTTTACCATTAATGTCTCAAATGAATTTTGATTTTGGTTGGAGATTATAATAGAAACTGATAAGTAAAGACGTTTAGGTACGTAATAGAATTAAGGATTAATCAAAGTAAAATTATTATAAATTAAACTAAAAAATAGGCTTTACTATCCGACTTCAAAGTGTTTGTTTTCATGCACAAAAACTTGTGTACAACTTATTAGGAATATGTAATTATTATAAAATAATACTGTTGCAGCAGATTTCTATAAAATCGCAAAAAACCTTCTATTTTCGAATGAAACTATTTTGACCGAAGACCCAAGTTGGATCAGAGACATTTTCCGTGGTAGCCTGCTTCATTTTGTGGTCTTCGACCATTTTCGGGCGTTCGCCCATCTTCAGGATGCGTTTTTCAGATAGTGTGACAACACAGACTTGCAAAGAGCAAATTCAATTTTACACACTGACTGGTGTTTTTAACTGTGTTTTAACAGATGGGCGAACGCCCGAAACCGGTCGATGACCACAAAATGAAGCAGGCTACTGATGTCTCTGATGCTTTCCAGCTCTGCGGAACCAACCACCACAACAACCCAAGTTGGATCCTTGGCATTTTATAAAGTCCAGAAAACCGTGACCTACTAGAGAAAATTTTTATTTCATGAAGGCAAGATAAGATTAAGAGAAAGTAAAAATATGTAGCGAAAGAGTTAATTTTATCTAGTGTTATCTAAAAAAAAAAAAAAAAAAAAAAAAATTAGAAATAACTTTAAATAGCGTGGGATGGTGCTTCATGATTTTATAAAAATTAAAAAGTCCAGGAAGTAGTGTATATTCTTTTTTTGACTGAAATAAAAGGATAAAAAGCAAACCGGTTTTCTGAGGATAATGCAATTGAGTGTGAATGTTCGACCGGTTACATGGCAGTGACCTTAACTGATGGCCAGGTGAGGAGAGGTATTCTACGGCCTATTCAGGTCTCTCAACTTGCGCTTATATATATATGTGTGTATCCGTATTTACAATGTCATTTATTCTAACACTTAATTAATTTATTTTAACTTGATTTACATTACGTCAAAATGTTAGCACCAATAGTTAGTTGTTTTTTTTTTTATTATGATCTTGAAAAAAACATTACTATAAGAACTATCTCCAAAATTTGTTCATGGATTACCGGACTAACATTATCTTTATAGTTTTATTATTATAATAACATTGGATTATATTATCTATAGACACGCAAAATAACAATAATAATGATAAGAAAATACATTAATGACCTAATTATAAACATTTATTAACCAACAAAAAAATATTGAATGTTCCTTAAGATTAATTAAATATTTTTTCATTTCAAACATTAAATTACTATTTTCTTTTCTATGTAAAAGGAAATACCAAGATCGTGTCAAATTTTGGATTCTGAGTTTTCACCGGAAACACTTGTTTTGAAGATAAAACCTGTTTTGGCGAGGAAAAAACCTGTTTTGGCGAATGGTCTATCTGTTTTTTTGTTGTTTTTTTTTTATTACACGTTTATTAAGCATGCTCCACATTTACATATTGCATGCTATTTAACAAGTGACTATATAGAAAAAAAAATTCTGGTGTGAAACCCTGATACAACATTCTCTTACTCCTGTTAATAAAATTATAACTTCAAATTTTACGCATTTGTCCTGAACATAAATGCAGAACTGGTGAGGGAGCTAGTATCAATCTACCAACCCCAAGATGGTAATCTAGTGGACGAAGTAAATTAGAAAAATTGGAATAATTTTGGAAATATAATTTTTTTTGACGAAAATTATTATTTGAAAGAAAAATGCAAGTTGGCTGGCAAAAAGGTAAAAATCCAGGTACAAGACTACCGTTACAAGAGAGGTCGAAGAACTTAGTCAGCATTATCTTTTACCCCTTTCTATAAAGGGCAGGTTTTACCAAGAGAAGCATTCTTTCACTAGTCTTCTTACAAAACAGCCCCTAAATTCGACATTAAATCAGAACATTTGTCACAGAAGTCGCTCTCTTAATTTCAGTGCCAGTTATAAGTGTTTAACATTTAATCTAGCTAATAATTGATTTTATAAGCATTTTTTTTTTTTTTAATTTAAGGTGCATCAACATATCATTAGCGCCCGGAGTCTGCTCAGTGCACTGTCGGTCTCCGCTACAGACAACACTGTCCGTCACCGGACAATAAGGCTCCTAAGAAGAAAAAAATCTAAAGGTAGCTTTGGATCGAACCTGGGACCTCCGCGTGGAGTTCAACGCGTTAACCAATTACTAATCCTCCCCCCTTTTATAAGCATATTATTGTATATGAAAAGTAATTAAATTATATTTAAAGATAAATATTATTTTAAATAGTGGTGTTTCTTTTTATCTTAATAATTCATATTTTTAAACACATATATATATATATATATTATATATATATATATCTCACCCCCTTTACAAAACCACTCGTGCTACACAATACACAAACATATAACAACATATCCACCAAACATATTTCAGTAGGGAAATGAATAGCGCTCCAAAACATAGAACCCCCCACCCCCATATTTGATGTTTAACGCCACAAATTCAAATACGTTGCATTTTTGAGATATTTTTCAAACACACATACAGACTATTTACTAAAAACTTTTTACTTTCTCTTCCTCCTAGTAACAGGAAGTTTTTACGGTTGTGCCAGATTATCGAAATTAACTTTTCCTTAATCTTCGTTAAATTTAAACACATAAATGCCTATCACTTTTATTTCAAACATATTTTTCCGGGATTTTTTTTATTTTTTGACCCCTGATAATGGAACTCTTAACCTTTCCTTTAAAATACCACTTCAGTACAACGTATGGTTCTACAACCTAGATTATATTAAGATAATGACGTTTTAAGTTTCCGCGGCTATTTTTATGAAAAACACTTCAGTTTTCGGGTTGAGACCACATCAGTGGTTCGTTAAAAACCGACGTTTCGTCCATGTTGCAATGAGCATCTTCAGGATCGCTTACCTGAAAGCCAATAAGGCATTCCAATAAGACTGCCTTTTGATATATCATTGGAAATTTCGTTCAATGACTCAAAAAACTTAAGAAATATAATTTAAATTTTCAGTAATGCAGTACAAAAGTTTTACATAGTCAATAGAATAAAAATATTGAATGGATTTCGGCCGTCCATTTGAGGTACACACCTCGCTCATATATATGACAGTATCGACCCTGGTTAGGATATCCCAATTAGCTACATACATCAATGTGATTTCTGACGGTAATGACGATTTGATCAGCCTTCCGGTAGAACAAGGCGCTTAGTAACGGTTGACCTAGTACTCTTTACTATTTTGGATCTAAGTAAAAAGAAATTTAGTTAATACCGTTTGTTCGGTCTTTACCATCAAGATAATCAAGTCGTTTTACTGTGGGCGGTATTCCTTGACTTTTCTAAATTTCCTCTTTCTTCAATAACGGATTTGCGTTTTTTATATTATATAATCGCCCCGTTTTCGTATTTGCCGCAAATTTCCCTCGATATGTGTGTTTTTCTAAAGTTCAGTTGGTTTTTTTGTCCATAGGCAATACAACATCTCTCAACGTAAAGCTTCTCCTCTGCTTCTGATGATTGCAACAATTTAATTATACATCACCGCTTCTGTTACTGTACACGCCGCAACTCTCAACTTTCCTTTAAGCTTCCATAACCTTCCTGCACACATACATACGCACAAAATGCACCATTTACTCTTCTCTTCATTTGCAGTTTTCCAAATTCTCAGCTACCAAAGTGTACTTTATATATTCTTAAAACCTCGTCCAAAAGTTGCGTGAATTAGTATTTGCTCTTAATTTCATTTTTTTTTATTCTGTGCTAATTCTCTTGTAAAATTTCTAGGTCCCACATCTGTTTTCGGATGTTTGAATGCACTGTAAATGTTTTCACTCATTGTTTACTGGATTCAATTTTGATTTTATTTTTATTATGTATCATTTAATTTCTAAACTATTCAATGAATCTGCTTTTAAAACAGAAAATATTAGTATCTCACAAATTTGCTAGCTTTGTTGTATCAAGCAAAATAGAAAGCTATACGCATTTGTAACAATTGTAGAAATCTTTGCCCCTGTAATTTTATTGAGTTTTCTTTTTTATGAAGCTAGCTAGAAAAATGCATTTTCTTTTGAATGAAATATTTTTTTTATTATTTTTGTTTTTTTTAAGTAAATTTAATGGGAAATGCAATGATGTTTCTATCAGTTATGCTAAATGAACCGAAAAGTTTTCCATGTTCCATAAAAAAAAAGGTTCAAGGTGAGATTTGCAACAGAGAAAACATTTCCTTATTATCATCGCTTTAAGTGAAACCAAATTCTAATAGCTCCATTGACCACCATTGTCCAAAGATGTTTGTCCTTGTCAGATGGATTATTAATTTTTTTTATCATCTATTTCTTATTCATTTTTATTAAATTATTATTATTTAATTAGGAATAACCATAATTTTATCTCTACAAAAAAAAAAAATTAGATTTTGCTTTCAGATAATTTTCAACTTATCTTTTTAATTGTAGTATTTATCAAATTTTAACCATTAAAACTAAAATGTGATTCAGGATACGATGAAGTGAATTTTCTCCATTTTTGTTACAGAAAAAAAATCTGGTATGAAATATTCACACAATTTTTTTCTTTCTGAATGAAAGTGACGCTGGTATTGATTAGAAGGTGTATTAAACTTTCCTCCTAGGGAAGGGAATAGCTAAGTGGTTAGCGTACTGGACTCCCACGCGGAGGACCCAGGTTCGAGTCCGGCTATTTTCTTCCTAAAAAGGAGCTACAGCTCACTGTCCGGTGATAGACAGTTTTGTCGTAACGAGAGAAGACAGTGCACTGTGAAGGCTCTGGGCGCCAGTAACCACAGTTGTTGAAACGCCGTAAAGTAAAACTTTCCTCCAACTTACCATACAATCTGCAGAAATTATCACGTTCTAGACCTACCTTCTATCTCTCAGTCTGTAAAAGCTTCGTTAAGAACCGTTAGCATGTCTATTCAATTTTTTTCTATGAACGATACTTGCCTCAGATCTTTTCCGGTCCAGATGTGCCATAGCTTGTATGAATTCCGGAAGTGCTTCGTCTTTATTTGTAACCTCCTCCTCTTAGTGTGTGTGTGTGTGAGAGAGAGAGAGAGAGCGAGAGGTAGAGAGTAACCACTTATTCTACAAAACGATTAGAGCGCAATGAAGGACATTGTTGCACTTTTCCTTGCCCGATTGTCAATCCTCTATACTAGCTTGTCCAGTCACCTAAAGGAGGTTAATTCTGAAATTATAGCGCAGTTCATTGAATTTATGTAGGCTTCTCAAACTATTACAACCTATGAAATAAAAGTACTTGCTATCGGATAGCATTACGATCTCTGATAGCGATAATTACTGTATTTTTGATAATTAGATTTTGAAATAGACACAATTTCCTCTGCATGGAAACTTGTCTACTGCAATGTTCCTTGATACATACTTAAGGAATTAATTTGTCCATTCACTTTCTTTATTCAGCCTTGTGAAGAAATTTGCTATGAAGCTGTGTGGTTGGAATTATAAATAGCATCAAAGAGCTCTGTGGACTAAAGATCATTCTTTAAAAAAAAGACCCAAGTCCTATACGGATATGTGTGATATCTGTGATAGCCTATTTTGTGGTCATCGAGCGGTTTCGGTTGTTCGCCCATCATCAGGAAGTTTTTGTCAAAACAGCGTGATAACATAGACTTGCACAGAGCAAATTTAGTTAATACACAGCTGAGTGTATCAACTTAATTTGCACTGTGCAAGTCCAGTTATCACAGTGTTTTGATAAAATGGGCGAACGCCCGAAACCGGTAGATGCCCACAAAAAGAAGCAGGCTATGACGGAAAATATCCCTGATGCTTTCCAGTTCTGCGGAAGCAATCACAACAACCCAAATCCTAAATAATTTCCATTAGTTTTTATAGGATTTTAGCTGAAATTTAGGTTCAGAACCCTCTGGACCATCGAATGATCCGCGAATTTCCCACTGAAGGGAATTCTTATCACATTTAAATCAAAATGGCTTCTCTCGGTGAGATAATGGAGCGAAAGAAAATGAAGAGCAAATTTTTACTGAAACCATCTTCAATACAGATAAGAGGAGAATTGATTAACGCGGTTAGATTTAACAGTGAAAGCAATATAATGCCCCCAGTGATTGGAAAGATTTGTCAGTACATAGCACGTTTAGGATGCCTTTCCCCACAATTTAGCGGTTACTGCTTTTCTTTTGCTAAAAAGACATGACAAGTAAACAGCGTAACTTACAGAATTGACGTGGCTGAAGTTGATCCAGCGGCTTTTGTGCTAAAATGGGTGAATAGGCGTGGAATATTTTGATATTTGTACGTCACCAGCAAAAGTTCGTCCGGTCGACGCAGCAAGTATGGGGCATTATTGCCACGGTAGGCATTGGACAAACAAAAAATAGGTCTTCTTCTTATTTAAACCGTCCGTTCATTAAACCCATATTTTTTTCCCTGTTATTTACGTTACCTACGTTAATATCAAGAAAAAGTGCATTTTCACGTCAACCATTTCCAGATCAAAAGCGAACAATTAGTTTTAATAATAATAATCTAGTTTTCCTATCATTTTCGTCTTTTCAAATTCTTGAAATTTAAACCAAATTCTAAAAGATAATTCTTGAAAAAATAGATAGCTTATCTTACTTTATATTCTGCTCATTTATGATTTTTTTTACTTTTACCATCATGCAACGTTTTTCCTCCTTTATCTGTAAACCTTTATTGCAAAGGGAAAGTTTTATTACTAATAATATAACTGCATTATTGTGTTTTACCGACATGCAGTATTGTTTACGCTTTTAAGATTTATAAAGTGATTACATTATGTAATATGTTTTAAATATTATTATTTAAGATACTATGAATATTGTAATATTAATCCAGAATTGTGGAAAATGTATTATTTTCTTTTCTTTCTCTAGTTTTCCAGTTTTCTGACAGCCTTCATGACAGTATATGAAATAATTGTGAAATCTTTGCACAGTCTGTTCATACATCAAGCCAAAACAGTTAGATTTGATATACTGAAGCTATATACGACAACTATATAATCTAGGCATGTCTGTTAAATTTTTTTTATATTTTTTTAACATATTTCCCCACTGGACAATCAGCTAACAGGCGCCTAGCATTCCAATACAATTTATTATGTGGTACCAATTCGCTAAAATGACATGTTTACAAAGATCTTCGCGGTATCTTTGAAGATGAGTTGAGACATTTTGCTAGCCATCAGACACAGTATAATTGAAAAGCTTCATCGGAGCTATCATCTAGGCGAATTTATGCAAATCCTTCTGGAAAAAATGACAACCCGTGACTTCTCTAAATATCAGCACCAAGTCTTTTCTCTCTATTGATTTAGTAGTCAGTTCTACAGGTCCCAAAAAAAGCATTCATTGCTTGACTTCAGCTGTTATCTTACTTTTTCTCTTTTAAAGGGAATCATGATGCTATCTGTAAAATTAGAGAGACAACTTGCTGCATTTTCTCTTTGGTAGATTAATCCAATCATTCAATTCCTTGTTTTCTTCAGTGGATTTATCGCTAATACATTCGGAGTGTATAAACTGAATTTGCTCTGTGCAAGTCTATGTTATCACACTGTTTGACAAACGTATCCTAATGATGGGCCAACGCCCGAAACCGGTCGATGACCACAGAAAAGAAGTAGGCTATCAAGGAAAATATCTCTGACACATAATTTGGTTGAAGTAATTTCAAAAAAAAGTTTTTTTATTAGAGATACTTTCAGCCCAAAATGACCTCCAGATGCTTAATAAAAACCAAATTCGCTTGGGACAAAATCTAAACATATTTTTTCGTAATTTTTGTGACATTTTGAAAACAATTTTCAGTCTTGTGAAATTTTTCAACAGACTATAATTTATTATTGTAATTTTTTGAAGGAATTAGCTGGAACTAGAAAAGGTGTTTCCTTAACTATGTGAGTGGAAAGTAGGGCACTATCAGTGTGCCTATCAGCCCTGTGAGTTATTATTGCGCAGCCATGGATTTTCTTTTAGGTTAATGAACCTGATAGCATATCTATTAGGTTATCACTCACTTTAATCTTAAAAACAATTACCATTTAATCTCCTGGCAATTTTCCTAAACAGATCAAACGCCGAGTACCTAATTATTAGCAATAAATATATTATGACCATTTGAGTGGCGATTATGGTATAATTTCCATTTTTATATTGTAAGTTGTCACAGTTGGTTCAACCTTCATCAAGTATTTTTTAAGATAACAACTGTGTAGGTATTTTATTAACGTGTTTAATTAGAGATTAACCTAATTATTTGAATCAATACACAGTCATTATTTTCATTAATTATTCACGTTAAATTGAAGAACATAATTACCACTGTTGAATACAAGCTATCATCACTTGGAATATAAACGTTTTATTATTTTGATTTGCATAGTAAATTGATTGGTCCTGAAGTCGTCGGATGTGTTGTTATTGAAATAAAACTCCTCATTGTATCTATCCGATTGTGCGAATTATTTTGAATAATGCAATCTTTCACATTTTTTAAATTTCACTTTTTATCGGTAATATATGTTTTTGAGGTTTCCAAAGTTCGAGTGAATGATTGTGTGGATGACTGCCTTCGAATATTTTGTTTATTTAAATGGTTATTCACAATTCTTTATAATTGCACGCACTTCCTTAAAAAAATCAGTTTATTTGGATTTTTTGGAGAAAGGTTGTTTTTCTTTGCAGCAAAAACTTAACCAAATTCTTTCCCGGGTTCTTGTAGCCACCTCAAAGAAAAACTTCTCCCGTCCAGAATTAGGAATTAGGTGAGAGAGTGGATATCCAAATTTAGAAACGCAGCAGTGGGGCGTGACTATTTTTTGAACTTTTTACTGCTTTTGTTTTTCTAGGATTGTAAATTTTTTTTTAATAAGTTTTTGGCTGTCTTAGCCTAAACTTATTATATAACTACGGCGATGTTTGGAAGAAGCCTTTACAATATTTTTGTGCAATTAGTTTGCTGTAAATGTGTGATTGGCAAGTTGTTGGATATTGCATTGGAATGTATGCAATCCCAGCTATATAGCCAAGATATATTGCCAGTAAAGCAAGAATTGCAGCTAGTTGCTGGAGTGATGCCAGTGCATTCCCAATGTTGAGCAATATTTGGAGTTATCCAGTTATATTTATTGCCTATTTCTGTCTCTTTCTAGAGAACTTGTTTTTTTTTTTCTGATTAATTAAAAGAATTAATAAAAATACATAAAAAATGAAAATAAACAAATTATGGTATACATTAATCAGTTTCCGTTACTGGTTTTAATTTAGTAATTAAGTTATTATCGCATTTTTCATGTGATAAATAAACATTTATGTTGAATATGTGGATGGATCCGCAATGCTGTATAATATCTGGGATTTTATCCGTCTTAGCATGCATATTTATGCTGTATCTGACTGGTTTCGGATTCTCATCCATCTTCACAATAAGGCAATAAGTTCGTGTATAAGAGAGTTGATTTTAACTTTATATGGATATAAAAAAATCTAGTGTGAAACACTCACACAACTTTCTCTTACTCCAGTTCTCAAAATTATAATTGACAAATTTTATAGTTTGTGTACCAAATTTAATGAAATTTGTCGAAAACTGAAAAAAACTATTCAGTAAAAGCGCACTTTCGGTTGACTGATTTTCTCACAACACCCGAAATTTGGCCAACTATTTATTTCTAATTAATTGCATTTGGATGATAGAGTTGGAAATCAAGGTGATGATACCACTTAGAGAGAAGCTGCAACCCTACCCCTACTCGAAAAGTGCCCTTAAATGAATGTTTTCCACCCAGAGAAAATGTGTGAAGTTAAAGTTGTGATCTTTGAATGGGTTTAGTTTATATGTGTTAGTTTCATCAAGAAAAGTCGGGGGCCAATTTTTT